>AFIV01000444.1:0-69101 GCA_000223765.2 Zymoseptoria ardabiliae STIR04_1.1.2 | reverse complement strand
TTCCCTCTTAAGGTAATTCTAATATAATGCTTATTAAAGACCTTTAGTAGCTATACCGCCGAGAGTAATCGATGCTCTAGAAGACCTTTAGTAGCTAGTACCTACTAACCCGTAAAGAGCTCGTCGTCGCTATCCTCTAGAGGAGGCCGTAGTATATAGTAGCGCTCGAGCGCCGAGAGGTCGAGGTTAGCCTTCTTAGGCTTATAGCCTCTAGTAGCTAACGTAACTATATAGAAGTTAGTATCTATATAGTATCTATATATCGTCTAGTAGGTCGTAGTAGGCCGTAGTAAGTTTAATATACTCTCGAAGAAGTACTTACGCCGTATACTCTTTAAATTATCCGCCCGTAGGCTAGTTACCTAGGCTCTTAGTAGCTAGTTACGCGTAGTCGCGTCGATCCTATCCGGGTCGGTACCTAGCGAAGCCTTATTAGCGAGGATATAGCGGAGCGTCTCCGTAGCGAAGTTAGCGAAGATATCTATTTATATATATTAGTCTTACGAGACGAGCGAGATCTCGACTTTATAAATAAGTATATTATTAAAGTATAGATATAAGGCGAAGAGTATAGTAATTTAGGGACTATAACAAGGTATAGAATAATCGTCGATATAAAAAGAGGGTAAGGATCTAGTAGAATAGGAAGGTCTAGGAGTAGTACTCGACTATAGGAATATATAGTACCGTAAGAATTTAGTAGAATAGGGAGCTCTAGGAGTAGTACCCGACTACGGGAATATAAATAACCGTTATAGGCTAGAAGTATAGCGGAAATATATAATGTTTAGGGAGCTTCGGGAGTAGCGCCTAATTATAGGAATATATAGTACCGTAAAGATCTAGTAGGGTTAGGGAGAGCTAGGAGTAGCGCCCGATTATTAAGATATATTATACTATAGGAAACGAGTAGTATAGCGGAATTTCGTAAGGTTTAGGAAGATACGGGAGTAGCGCCCGATTATAAAGTTATAGGATACTATAGAGGGAGAGGTAAAAACATACCGTAGTAGAAGTATTACCTAAGGGGCTTACTCTTCTCGATATCGAGGATCTTATCTAGGAAGCTCTAGATATTAATAAAGTTCTCCGGGGAGAATAGCGAGTCGAAGTAGACTACCTAGCCCGCTCGAGTATTATAGCGGAGGGCGGGAGTACGCTCGAGCTTATCGCGTACAAATTCCTAAAATATATTAGTATAATAACTTTACTAACCTCGCTAACCTCGATATAAGATATAGCTTAGGTATATAGCGTCTAGAAGGAAGTAGTAGTTAAGTACCTCTATTACTATAAGCGTATCTCGCTTATAGTTCTTCGAGTTAGTCTACTAAGTATCCTTAGCCTCGCTATACTCGATCGAGTCCGTAGTATAAGTTAGTCCCTATATATTATATTATTAGTAATCTATATAGTCTCTAAGCTATAAGATAGCTATAAAAGAGAAGTAGTAGAGAAGTAGTAGAGAAGTAGTAGACGAGTAGTAGATAAGTAGTAGACGAGGAGGTAAAGAGCGGTTAAGGAGCGGAAGATAAGTTAAAGATAAGTTATATAATCTAAATTTGTAGAAGTCTAGATTTATAGAAGTCTAGATTTATAGAAGTCGAAATTTATAGAAGTCTAAATTTATAGAAGTCTAAATTTATAGAAGTCCGGATTTATAGAAGTTTATAGGTATACTATTCTCGCTAGCCGATATAAACGAAGAACCTACTCTCGCCGGCTATAGGGATGTCGCTAGTCGTACGGTAGTAGAGACCTCGCTAGCCGGATAATTTAAATAGCGGAAGTAGCTTCGTTTAAGTATTAAACGGTAGAAGTAGCTAAGTTCGGTAGAGTAGAGCTAATAAAGGAGCTAAGTAGCCTCGCTAGCCGAGGAGTTATAAGCGGTCTTAAGATACTACGGTCTTAAGTAATATCGATTATAAGAGATAGTAAGAGATAGTAAGGTATAGTAAGATAGGGTAAGAGAATATAGCCCTATTAAGATTTATAGACTTCTTACGATCGGCCGAGGTACTTCCTATCTAGATATATTATAGCGGTAGCGGTTATATAAGAACGGCCGACGTCCTAAATACTACTCGCTTAAGAGGTCGTAGTAGAGTTCTCCGTAAGATCGAGGCGTACGCTAATACTATAAGGTAGGTAGCGCGAGTTAATAGCGGATATAATTTAGCCGTTAAGAATTAGCTATAATACGGAGTTCTAGGAGGCGAAAGATTAATGTCCTAATACGAAAGATATAGCGGCTATAAAACGCTAGCTATAGATTAGAATATAGGGAGGTAAAAGAGTATAGTCCCGATATAGAAGATATAGCGGCTATAGAAGACTAGCTATAGTATTAATTTTAGGGAGGCGAAAGAGTATTATCCCGATACGGAAGATATAGCGGCTATAAAAGACTAGGCTTAGTACGGAGCTTAGAGAAGCGTACGAGCATTATCCTAATTTAGAAGTTATATAAGGCTATAGAAGAATAGCCGTAGTACGGAGTTTTATAGGGGTAGAAGTCTCGGCTAGATCTAGAAGTTATATATAGCCGAGGAGGTATAGGAAATATAGATAGGGGAGAGGAGTACTTATATAGATACTAATAATTACGTCGTAGTAGATAGTAGGCGACGATTTACCGTATAGTAGTATACCCTAGCGAGCTTCTCTATTTAGGATATTATCCCGCTCGTCCGATTCCTATACTACCCGAAGGGCGTCCTCGTCGTCCGGATCGTAGTATTTAGTAGCTATACCTCGCTTACGTTTACGGACCTATCTAACTTTAGGCTTCTTACCCTCGGATATAGTAGAAGTATAATTGTCCTAAAGATATATAAGTATCGACTACTTAAACTACTTAACTATACTAGTAGCGTATCTCTTATAGCGTTTATACTAACGAACGCTATCGGATTTAGTCTATTCGGACCCGGGCTAGGAGGAGGAGGAGGATTCGAATTATTAGTAGCTAATGCCGTAGTTCCTTAATCTAGTATTATAGTCGATAGAAAGGAGCGGAGAGAAAGTAGATAGGAAGTAGAGAAGAAGCGGAGCTAAAGTAGAGCGGAGTAGGAGCGGAGTAGGAGCGGAGTATAGCGAGAGTCGAGATTTATATAGGCGTTACTAGTAAGAAAAGACCGTATATATAAGTAGGCCTTAGTAGTATATAGATCTACGATGTCGCTATTACTAGAATTTAGAAGAGGTAAAGTCCGACCTAGCGTGCCCTACTCCGCGGAAATTACGAGTTGCTATAAACACCGGTAAAACCGAAACACCGTGTAAACACTGCTCGATAGTAAACACCGTGTGAACTCCGTGTGTGTGATAGTTACGCATTGATTTGTACTGCGTGATTGCGTTCGCCCGCACACTGCAATCGACGTGCAAGATTGGAACACCTATTAACAGTCGAGCGGCTCTATTAATTTCACGCAGTTAATCTAAGCACCTCAAGTTTTTGGCACCGTCGTACATTGAACGCGGTGTTAACACCGTGCGTACATGTGAGCAGTGCTTACACCGTGTTCAAGTTAGGGTATTTCCGCTAAGGTATAGAACTATAGATGCTCGACTTACCCGACTGAATTCTCTTCCGTTTCTCAACATTACTCCGCAGACTTTCCACGCTCCATCTCACAAAGCCTCAACACTCCACCGTCGTCGGCATCGATTGCAAGCCAACAAAACAACACCAAGCCATCAACATGCAGTTCTCCATCTTTACCTAGCTGCTCGCTATCGCGGCCTTCTCTACTACGGTCTTCGCCGCGGCGGTCCCCAACGCCGACGCCGCCGCCAAAGCCGATGCCCTGCTCCCTCCCGCCAACAGCTGCGCCGACACTCCCTGCGACATTGCGCCTTGGTGCTGCCAGTAAACGAGCGCTCCACATTTGCAAAACCCATGCCGGACTCCCATCGTAAGCCTCGACTCCTTGCGTTGCAGCTCCACTCCTCGCAGAACCTTTAATTGACTGCTCCGGCGCTGCACAGATTTCGATTCTTTCTGGACCGATCAACACATCTGGCTGCTGGACCAACTCTCTTACGCAGGCGGGTCAGACGAGACAAGCCCAACACAGGTCGACGTTTGTCACATCGGTTTTTCGGTGCAAAGAGGAGGATTGACATGCAAATGGAAGGAGCCACACCCCGATGGAAAGCTGAGGCAAGGTCGCGGATACCGGTCGGACGCCTGATGACAAGCAGGACTTGCTCGGTTACTGTCGTATTCATTTGGCTCACCACTTTCCACTTCATGTCGACGTCGTCTCATTCGCCTTTGATCTTTTGACTTTGTCGAACGTGAACATGTATGCAGTGTTTGCTCTTAATCCATTTAATGTATTGCGTATGTGTATGCGACTGTATAGAGTAGCTGTCGTTTAGCACACAGTTGTCACTTTGACATGCTGATTATCGTAGCAGTTGACGTAATACCACCGACGACAGTCGTTG
This sequence comes from Zymoseptoria ardabiliae STIR04_1.1.2, assembly GCA_000223765.2. Lineage (NCBI taxonomy): Eukaryota > Fungi > Ascomycota > Dothideomycetes > Mycosphaerellales > Mycosphaerellaceae > Zymoseptoria > Zymoseptoria ardabiliae. Next base: position 64,643 of record AFIV01000444.1, on the reverse strand, counting down.
AATTCGGTCTGGAAGTCATGGCGGAAGTGGACGCTGCCGGTGTTCCTCCGGGTAAGCGCTCGCAATAGTGGTGCTCGTGCGAAGAATTCATAGCAGCAGAAGCCTACAACTACACATCGACGGCTTCTTTCAATTCGAAATCTCTACGAGCGACTTCTGGACCGGCCTCCTCCTTCTTCTCCTTCGAATATTAGATCAAGGTGTCGACGGCGTAGGAATCATATGACCTGAGCCCGAACTGCCACGATCCGAGACTTTCTTTCCAGCGCCTAGCTTGCAATGCTCGCAGAACTCCACCTCCCCCTTCTGGAGGCCACATGCTCCAGAGCTATTGCCTGTGCCACCCTGTCCTTCGCTGACGACATGCACACGATCCTGCCCACAGCCGTAACGAGGTCCAAGGCCGTTGTGGGACATGCCGTCGAAATCCTTGAAGGAGTTGGCGTGGAGGGCAGCTGGCTGGCCGACGAGGTCGTAGTCCTTGTTCCAGGAGTCTCGGTGGCGAGAATGGATAAGGTGGCCGATGGAGAGATCTTGGAGATAGATGGCATTGGCGGTGGGAATTGCACTTGTCGGTGAAGGATGTGTAGAGCGGACTTCGAAGAAGGCGACTCGGGCTCTTCCGGAGAGCGGGCAGCAGAGTCCGAGTGCGGAGCCAGACATTGCATTTCGGGATGTCATGCGATGAGCATGGATATATAATACGTTCGTCCAGCAAGGTAGCTTGGCGATGATTCTTTCGTCTGTGTATATACATCGAGAGGCAGAATAAAGGAGACCCGAGACATGCGATTTGGGACATGCGATTTGATGTCGGCATGTTGATGGTAGCGGTGGTATCTGGCGTGATCGTCCAGAGTTAGAAGATCCTTGGACTTCGTTATGTTGTTGTTTGAATCGGATCGGCCACCCGCCATCGATGACCTTCCTAAGCTGCTCCTGCAAGCTGTGGCTGGTCTTCTGCAAGCCAACGGGGGCACTCGCCGTGCACATCCCAGACCCGGGAAAAGAGAGATCGGCAGTAGTCTGTAGCGCGCACTCAAGAGTTGAGAGGACCCATCGATACGACGGGGTGGGTGCGTGGCCAGGCGGAAACTCAGACAAACTATAGGCGTTAGCCAAAGCTGCAACTTCCACAGAATACCCCTTCAACCGCTGGTACTACCGTCCAATCTCCTCATGCCGACGCCGGAGGACGCGATTTGGTGCTTCCAATGCCAAGTTCTGTGTATCTGTTTTCGGAATTTCCAACAACTGTTGTTCCAGCCAGCAGACATTGCGGCTTCATTTCGTTATTCCGACACCTCCCTCGAACGGACACGTCCTTCCCGCGGAATGACTGCGCGCCATTCATCATGGAGGAGAGCTGCCGACCGCTGGATCTGGATCCGAGGAGCAAAACGGCGGAATCCGAAGGAAAGGAAGTGCGGCGTCCACTGTGTCGACCGCCAAATTGGCGAGACTCTTCTATATCCTTCTCCTCCCAACATCCACCTGATGTCTGAGCCAGAACGCCTTCGACCGGATTCCATCAGTCTCGCTCATTCCCCGCTTGCTCTTTCTAACGCGCAAATCGTGGTTTCTGATAGCTCCGGCCACGAAGCTTGCCGAAGGCGAAGCGGTGTCCACGAATGTTGTTCTTCGGTTGTGTTTGTGGAGAGGTAGAAACGACATGGCGTTTCGACAAAAAAAGCCGCATCAATGATTTCGACGGGAGAGATTTGTGGTGTCGAAACGTCGGGGCAAGCCGGAGGGAAGGACCATCGACCTGTTGGCGAGACTAGACAGGTCTGTTCTCCTTTGCTCGATCGTAAGAGATCACCCACGGGGTGAAACGATTGGTGGGCGATGTCGCGGTCCTGGGATCGGTCCAGTGCCAGGCGGTGGTGCGTTGTGTATATGTATATATGTATATATGTGTATATACATGTCAAGAGGGAGATCCCATCCATGTTATGTCGAAGTGGAGATAGTCGACGTGAGAGCTCGGGCGAAACCCAACATCGATGGAAACCAAATCTTTCAAAAAAAGCTTGGTGTTCGGCGTCTTCGTCGCCCAGGCCAGAAGTTTTTCCAGATGAGCGGTCATCGAGCACCAAGACTGCGGTGGTGGCGGCGTGTGCTCTTCAGACGGTGCGAGACCGCGTTGCACACGTCCACACCCAGGCCGGCCAGAACGTACAGCTCGACGGGAGTGACCGAGTCGTTCTCCGGGTCCAGATCATCCTGGATCGGAATTCGTTCTGGTAGGCGCAAAGAATTCCCCTCCATCGGGCATGTGGTATCGGTCGAAGGAGAACCCTTCTTGCAGCGAGCGGCGAGAATGGCGGGTCTCTTGGTCGGTGAGCTTGAGCGCGAGTTTAGAAAAGTCGGTTGCCGTTGTGGTTTCGGGCGTGAAGTTGATCGAGGGTGAGGTCCGTGTGCGGCATTGAAAAAGTCTTTGACCGCGGGTGAGCGGGGAGGAGTGCAGCGCTTATGGTCGCCATGTGTGAAGAGAGAGAGAGAGAGAGAGAGAGAATAAAAGATTTTTTTGGTGTGTATAAAGAAAGTGTCTTAAAAAAGCGAGCTTGAACATCAAAATCAAAGGAGATTCTTCCGCCAGATATAAGTACAGTTCTCAGGGCTTCATGCGAGGCCGCCAAGTTCTCGACCGCATACAGCCAAGCACGAGCTGAATGATCGACCTCTGCATCGAGTGCAGCAATCTTGCGTCGAAAGCTGGAAGCGGTGTAAAGGAAGATGCCGGCAGATGTGAAGCGATGGATCGCGAGTGGGGAAGAGGCATGAGAGGACGAGAGTACACGTTCAGGCAGGGAGATATGCAGGTGTAGAGGTGAGAGACGCGGAGACGGAAAGGTTGCATCTGCTCACCGGTTTACTGCCCGCGTCAGCTTTGATCGAATCTTTGGAGGGAAGAAAGATTAGGCATCGCAGGTATGAGAAGAAGCGTCGCTGAAGCGAATCTGGAAAAAAGCTTCGAAAGGACCTCATCAGGCATGTCCAGCATGTCCAGCAAGACCATCAACGTGCTGCTGCGGGAAGGCCGCAATGTCGGAACAGCCCGAAGCCACGTCTGGACCACTTGGCCGACATCATGTGTAACAAGGACCTCTCGGCATCAGTCGTGCACAGCAGACGAGGAAGACCGGGTACTTGGAGCTTCCGACCGGTGAGTTGCAGACGGGGCCGATCGTGCAGGCATGGTCAAAGTGCTTCCAAGTCTGCTTGGATGCTGTGGCATTGGTAGTATGGTTAGAGTTTGCCTTCTCTGCCCGTCAGGCCTCCAGAATTCGATCTTGCTCGCCGATGCCTTTCATCGCCTTGATGGCCCAGACACAGCAGAGTCTGAAAGACCTCAAATCAAGGCGTCGATGTCCGCGATGAGATGTGGTGCCTCGTACGTGGTAGCCATCGTTCACACAGACCGTCTTCGCCCAATGAGATGCCGCGGTGTTCCATGTTTCAAGTCGGATCTGGTTCACTGGCGCACGCTTTCAAGGTCGTGGTCGCCAAGTTCATCATTCTGGCCAATGGTGAAGTGGGACAGCCAGCAGAGGCCATGAAGAGCATGCAGGAATTGTAGCGGAAACACTCCACTCGTCGTGTGCCGTGGCGTGCGTTCGTGCTTCAGATTGCGCCATCATGGCAGGAGAGCGGCACTGCCTCCGCGTGGGACGGGGCGGAGGGAACAGCTGCCGGTCGCATCGCTGACTCCACAGCACTCCAGGCTACAGAGTTGGCTCGTTGAGGTTTCCACAAAGGCCGTCCCGGGGTTTGATGGTGAATCTCGGAGTCAGCACCTATACGCAGGGCAGTGGCTAGATGTCCAAAGTCAGCCATCCCGCCGGCTCGCCTGCAGGACTTGCTGCCAGATGCCGGTAGTAATGAAGATCTCTCGTGGCACGGCGTTTCCGGAGACCTGTGTTATGGTATACGATGAGCATGAAGCTGCGGGCCTGGCGGCCGTGACTTCCGGACGTTGATGCTGTGCCTCTCGCATCCGTCTTGCGGGTAGAGGTGATATATACTGATGACTGACCAAGAGCGTGAGCACACGTTTCCGACTCGTATCGTGAGCGGGATAGTCTGCGTCTTTGGTTGAACATGATCCTAGTTTGGTATCCACAGTCCAGCCCAGTCCAGCGCGAGAGGGGAAGACTTTCCGTCTGCACGAGCACAGCACTGCAGGTGTGTCTCAGGGGAGTCGGAGTGGGAGGAGAGATCTGTTTGGAGGAGACGGGACGAGGTGGATACCTCAGGCTGGCCCCACTGCGGCACGTGTAAGCGCGAGGACGGGAGATAAGGTTCGACTAGGGGTTTGGAATCGGCCCCGACCCCACTCACGCGCTTCGGGCTCTTCCTCCCTTCTTTTTCGCCTCCGTCCTCCCTGCCGGTCGCCGATGAAGAAAATGGAAGCCCCCGTTCCGAGCAGTTCCATCACAACATCGCAGTCTCGACTTCTCCTGATGATTGAGATGATTCCATGAGATGAAGCAGAAACGTCTCGGTACCGCCGATGTAGGTACGGTACGATGGACGCGGTACAACCTGGCACTCCCGTCTCATTATTGTCCCACAGCGCTTGCGCCCGTGGGAGTGTAACCTGACGGGACCGTCTGGTCGTGACGACGGGATGACCTGAAACATCCAACTTTCGGTGCGTGGATATGACCGGGTTCCGCGAGATATATGGCGAGTACCTAGGTCCCGTCGTTGCCCACCGTGAGAGAGAGAGAGAAGATGCAAAACTCTTCCAAACCCGACCCCACTTGGCCCATTCCCTCGGCGATCAAACGCTGCAATCAATCCCCGAAGACGGCGAGGCAAGCAGAAGACGCCGAAGTGGATTATCGAAGACGACGGGATGATCAAGCACGACTAGCACCACATCTTCTCAGTCACTTCCGAACGTCAACCATATCAACCACACTCTCGCATACTCTCGCTTCTGCACATCTCCCTCCGTCCGTCAACACTGCTACGGCAACTGCAACTGCAACTGTCCGTAGTCGCTGCCACTACCCGTCGCTTCACCCAACGGCACGACCAAAACAACGACATCGCCGACTTGCAACTTCTCGCTGCTCGCTGCCCGCTGATTGCCTACCAAACGCGGACCGTCACCTGCCACACACACCTCCTGCCGCCTTACCAAGACATGCAGTGACTGACCCAGATAAAACCTCGCATCTTCTCCATGACATTCCACTCCACTCGTCAAGACAGACCACTCTCCGACGTCGAACTCCTCATCATGCCGCAACAAAAGGGCTTCTCCGAAGGCAGCGCCGCCATTGTCGACGTCGAAAAACAATACCAACCCAACTCATCCACCGCCTCTCAGGACAGCAATGTCACGAGCTTGGCATGGACCGACCTCACCGTCACCGTCAAGGATCGCACCACCGGTCACCACCGCGACATCCTTCACCGCGTGTCCGGCATCGCTCGGCCGGGTGAGATGATCGCTCTGATGGGTCCGTCCGGTTCCGGCAAGACCACTCTCCTCAACTCCCTCGCTCAGCGGCAAAAGACTGGCGTCACCGGCAAGGTGCTCATCAACGGTCACGAGGCGCCAATTGCCACTCACCGCGCTCTCAGCTCTTTCGTCGAGCAGGAGGATACCCTCATTGGATCTCTCACCGTGGAGGAGACTTTGAGATTCGCCGCCAGATTGGCACTTCCCAGCACTGTCACCAAGACCGAAGCTTATGAGAGAGCCCGCAAGTTGATCGACTCATTCGGTTTGTCCAAGCAGAAGAAGACTCTCATCGGCACTCCCGTTCAAAAGGGCATCTCCGGCGGTCAGAAGCGGAGAGTCAGCGTCGCCACACAGCTCGTCACCGGACCGAAGATCTTGTATCTCGATGAGCCGACCAGCGGGTTGGACTCCACTGCGAGTTACGAGGTCATGTCCTTCATCCGCAACATTGCTCGCGAGACTGGGGTGAGTTTCTCATGTCCAACAATGTTTTCCACTTCACTTCACTGACATTCCTCCCAGTTGATCGTCATCGCCAGCATCCATCAACCCTCCACCAAGACCTTTGAGCTCTTCAATCGCATCATCCTCCTCTCCCAAGGCAAGACGTGCTACAATGGCACCATCCAAGATCTCGATCTTCACCTCGACAACATCGGCATGCCCATCACCGGCCACGTCAACCCAGCCGAACACATCCTCGACCTGACCAACGTCGACTTCTCGGCCGCCACCAAGGAAGACCAAGCTCGTCTCGACAGCATCTTTGAAGGCTGGCTGCACTCGGAACACAATCAGCAAGTCGAATATGACCTGCGCGAACTCCGCGGTCGCCCATTGGTCTGTGATGCCTCGGATCAGCATCCTGGCCTCGTGCCGCAGGTGATGACCCTCCTTCACCGTTCCTTCATCAAGAGCTACAGAGACATTGTCGCATACTGGATCCGAGTGGCCATGTACCTCGGTCTGGCGGTCATGATGGGCACGGTGTGGTTGAGACTGGGGTCGGATCAGAGCGAGATCCAACCCTTCGTCAACGCGATCGTGAGTATCTGTCCTGCCTCCTCTGAACGAAATCATACTGATCTCACCGTCACAGTTCTTCGGATCAGCCTTCATGTCCTTTATGGCCGTCGCCTACGTTCCCGCCTTCCTCGAAGACCGCTCCATCTACGTCAAAGAGCGCGCCAACGGCATCTACGGTCCTACAGCCTTCATCCTCTCCAACTTCCTCATTGGCCTCCCCTACCTCTGTACGTCTTCCCACTCCTCCTCCCATTCCAAACCCTCACTAACACCCACCCTCCTCGCAGTCCTCATTTCCCTCCTCTTCTCCATCGTCTCCTACTGGCTCATCGGCCTCCGCCCCACCGGCGACGCCTTCTTCACCTGGGTCATGTGGCTCTTCCTCGACCTCCTCGCCGCCGAAGCCCTCGTCGTGCTCATCTCCTCCCTCTTCCCCATCTTCGTCGTCGCACTGGCTCTCATCGCCTTCATCAACGGCCTGTGGATGTCCGTCGGCGGATTCCTGGTCTCCCTCCCGGTTCTGAACGTCTTTTGGCGGTACGTGTTTCACTACATCGACTACCAGGCGTACGTCTTCCAGGGCATGATGGTCAATGAGTTTCAATACAAGGACTTTGATTGCGCGGGGAGTGTGGGTGATGTGGGCGGGTGTCAGTGCATGTATGCTTCGGTGTTGCAGGATCAGTGCAAGATTCAGGGCAAGGCTGTGTTGAAGGAGTATGGATATGCGGTGGATCTGCAGGGCCAGTGGATTGGGATTATGCTCGCCATCATCGTGGTCTACCGCGTTCTTGGGTGGGGTGTGTGTTGGTGGAAGAAGACTTGAAGAAGAGTTGGATTCCGACAACTTCAGTGGGACGGATGATCATGGAATGGGTGCACGGTGCTCGGTGTTTGGGGTTTTGTTTTTCGCTTTGTCTTTTTTTTCGGTCTGCTGGTTTTGTCATTCAAGAGGCGGATACATGGACACGGGGCAATGGGATATGTGCGAGATGACATGGCAGATGAAAAAGTGTGCATGTTAACCAACGCAGAGGGAATGGAATGCGATGCGGAGAAGGAGAAGACGGAAACTGCGAGATGAGATGGGCATGTTTTTTTGATGATGATGGAAGATTTTTGTTTTGCGAGGGATGTGAATCGGAGACACCGATGAGGGATGGGAGGGATGAGGGATGGGAGGCGTGTATGATGGGGTGAGATGCGCATGTCTGAGGCTGATGAGGCTGATGAGGCTGATCGAGATGGGAGGTTCAGTGGGAGGTTCAGTGGGAGGTTCAGCTGAGATTGATGTATACCCAAAGAGAGAACAGTCTTCTGATCACTTTCTCTTTCTGAGGCTTCGAGATATGTGAGTGGTGGTGGATTTTGATGTTGGTGGGCACTTTGTGAGGATGTTTTTCGTTGTTGATGTGGTAAGCGCCATACCTCGAAGTCGCAAGTGACCGGAAGCATGCTGTGCCTCTCCTCGCTGCGGCACGGCTACGGTATTGGATCTGGGAGCTTCAGGAAAGTATCTCGCTGGAGTTTTTGACGTTTCTGCTTTTCATACAGCTCCTCTCTCTCTCTGTCTCTCTCTCTCTCCGCATTGATTGTACGGGAAGATCGCGTTGCGTGATGGGGCTGCGATTATTCGCCCTGCTATCTTTGCTGTCTTCGCCGGAGGAGATGGAGGAGGTGGACGCCTTGACCACGAAGCCATGGCGCTGCCCAGCGACAAGCGCTTCGGATGCGCTTCGTGGGCCCTACCACCGTGTGCTCCAGAATGAGCTACAAACAAACTCATACCGTCGCCCAAAAAACCCCTCCATGACACTGCCCTCCCACCCTCTCATCCACCCCGGCCCCACACATGCATCCGTCCCAAACAACTGATCCCACATCACCACCTCCCCGCATCCCGGAATGATCCCACACCACCCGCCATCCTCCCGCGCAACACCCTCCACCGCTTCCCACCTTGTTCGGACTCGGATCGTCCGCCGAGTCGCGCTTCCTTCCTGTAGCTCCTTCTTCCCGGCTGGGGCTTTCTCGACGTCCCCGCGGAACGAGGTTCACGTATCCCTTGACTGGTCCACGAACGCGTCCGATTCGTCGTCGAACGACGCTGAACATCGCTCCCCTTTGTTCGATGGGAGATATAGGAGGCGAGGCGCGAGGCGAGAGCCGTGCCGATCGCCGCGGCGGGTGGCCCGCCTACTCTGCTGCTGCTGCTGCTGCTGCTGCCGTGTGGTGAGGTGAGGTGAGGTGAGGTGAGGTGCCTTCCTTTGTTCGAGTATCGGTTTGCCGTGTGTTGCACTCGTTGCAATGCTGGCGGATACGAGTCTGTAGTGGCGTTGGGGGTTTTTTTTTTCTCTTCGAAACGAGCCGCAATCGGTCGGAAAACGGTCAAGGGGGTTCGAGTTCCGGCAAAGTCTGCGGCGGCGTCGAAAGCGAGAGTTTCCCGCGTGCTGGTGGCGGAAGGCGGTGGCAGAGATATTGGTTCCAGTCTGGATGGCTGGTGGTCAAGTCGTCCGATAACATCACAAAGACTGACAGTAGATCGGTGATCGGTGCCCTTCTTTTCCACACGTGGCTCGCACCGACCGTCGCTGCTGGGATTGGCTGTCTGTTCCACGCCACCCCCCAGAGACGGTGTCTGTTGTGAAGCATTCCGCAGTCGATGTCTTGAGCGAGGGTGGTGTGTGTGTTTGGTGGAGTACTCGCTCCAACAGTCGACCTCGTCCGGCGGGTCGTCGTTGGGCTCTGTTGGGTGGGGTCTGCGCTTGATCGATCGTGTCTCCTAGTGAGGGCGTACTGGCGGGAGATGAGGGAGTCATGCCTGGCGGTGATGATGCCTCGTCGGTTCCTCGAATGACCATTTTGAAGCGCGGATTATCGCTGGGTCAATTGGTGAGGAGATGGCGATGGTGGGATACCAAAAGCAAAACAGGATCGTGTTCGCAAGTAATGATGCGGAGCTTGGCCTTCTAAGAAAGAATCGAGATGATCTGACGAAGCAGTGCGGCACAGGCGACGCCGTCAGTAGGTACCATCCCTCAAGGTTTCTTTCCGGCGCTTAGAGAAGGAACGAAGCGGCGAAGCCCAGTGGAAGCGCTCGTTGTCCATGAGCCGCGCCGTGGCTCCGCAGTCAAGACGTCTTCGATACGAAGAGACTCACTAAGGTAAGGATCGTACGGGCGTGGGAGGACCGACCACGGACTATGCATGACGGCACATCCGATCCCAGGGAGGGACGCAACGGCTTTCGGGAGCAGAGCGAGCATCAGCCCATAGCAATCAGTAAATTGTTCGAAGATACCGCAGACAGCATTCCCGACGGACAATCCGCTATGCTGCGTTCAGAAAGTCCGTCAGTCAGCGTTTGGCTAACATACCGGCACTTGCAGGTTTTCGTGATCTACCGTTCGACCTACGCAAGTGATAGCGACGGGAACGAATGTCTGCGTACTTTCCAAAAGTGAGCTGGAGTTCGATCTGGAGTTCGTGGGCGGGATGCATCTTCTTGACAGCAACCCGTTCACGATCTTCGAGCACCGCAACCTCTTCGACGGAGCCTCCTCGACAGTCGTACGAAACCATTTCAACAACTGGGCAGTAGCGGCGCCGGAATGTGAGCAAGGCACTGGCGCCGGCGGGTGAGGTGGATCGCCGCGCTATAATTTCTGCGTGCAGATTGACGAGCAGTGTCTTCGCAGCATGCTCGATGGCAGCAATGGTGGAGCGCAGAGCGAGGGACTCATCGAGCTGATCAGGGGAAACTGGGCAAACCAGAGCCTCGAGCTGATCGGTCGCGTGCCTCGGATCCTGTACCAAAACTTGCCGGCATACGACGACATCGAGGGGTTGTACTGCGTACGATTTCGGGTGGGCCAAGATTAGGCAAGAGAAGTAAGTACCTGGCCTTGTTTTGCGCCCTGGCAGAACGAGCATGTTTGGCAGTCCAGCTACAAGCGGCCTCTCCGCTCGTCCAGCTCGACCGACGCCATATGAACACGGAATGAATTGTTCGTGCTCCAGATTCACAGATGGAGTCAATGATCTAAAAGCACTATTGGGAAAATCTTCATCCGTCTGACTGTCGCGATGTGATCGAGCTGCAAGACCACCAGCGAGTCAGCAAATGAGGCGTGATTTAAGGGAAGGCGAAGAAAAAGAAGAGGAAGAAGAAGAAGAAAAAGAAGAAGGGTATGTATCCGAACCCATCGAGGGCTGCACAGAGTATGATGTGGGGTAGTTTCGAGTTTCGTATACTCAATTAGTGTCGTTTTACGTTGTTTTTTTAGCGGGGGGAGAGAAAGAGCATTTGTGGCGAACGGAGTATAGGAGACCGCCTGGCAGTTATTCATGATTGAGGTGGGAGGTGGAGGGCTTGCGGCTGCGGTCTTCGATGCTTCGCGCTCGAGCAGTTGGCGGGCGTTGCGAGGTCTGCGTTCATGCAACATTGATCTGGGCGTGGGTCGTTGATTGAAAAAGACAGATCTGTGCCAAAAAAAAAAACCCCCCCCCCCCAGTCGAAATTGTCGCTCCGTTTAGCTGAACAACCCATGCACCAACCCCGCGGCGATCAACGGCAGCACGGCAATGCACCAAAACACCCACACGATGCCCACCGCGGCGTAGACTCTGACCAATCCCCACCAGCCTCCATACGCAGCCCGCACCATTCCCATCTCCGCCTTCCCCCTTGCCGGCTGGGGTTGATTCGGTCCCACGAGGCCGGAGACGCCGCTGTCCCTTCTCCTTTCCAACGCATCCTTCTCATCCTCATCCTCGTCCAGCTTCCCCGCCGAGCGAAGTGCCTCGACCAACTCGTGGGCGACTTTGCAATTAATCGCATCCCACGTGAGCCCTTCTGCTTGTCGTCGCGCGGCGAGACCCATGGTCTTCCTCCTCTCTCCATCCCGCGCCATTTCCTCCGCACGCCCCACGAAAGTCTCCACATCCAGCGGATCCACCAGATATCCCGACACTCCATGCTGGACAGTCTCCGACGGCCCGCCTTCATCCCTCGCGATGACGGGAACACCAGACGCCATACTCTCCAACACCACCAGGCCAAACGTCTCCGTGATCGAGCAGTGCAGAAACGCGTCCGCGACGGCGTATGCCCGGGTGAGGGAGGCGCCGCGGAGCATACCCGTGAAGTGAACCCGAGGCGCGAGCTCGGTGGTGGAGAAGAGCGAGCGGATGGAAGCGTCGACGGAGGGAGATGTGTTGCCGCCGACGATGAGGAGTTTCCACTTCAGATCCGGGGCGGTGGTGAACAGTCGGGTGGCGGCGGAAGCGAGGAACTCGAAGCCTTTTTCCGGCGCGAGGCGGGAGATGCAGACGAAGATGATCTCGTCGTCGGAGGCGATGGTGCGGCGGTAAGAGCGGTCGAATTTGTCGGGGTTGAAAAGGGTAGTGTCGACGCCTCGGCCGAGTTGGAGCATTTTCTCGGAGGGAGCACCGGCGGCGGACATGTATTTCGCTACGTATGCGCTTGGGTAGAAGATTGTGCGGATGGCGGGGGCGGAGAAGAGGTATCCCTGGACTTTTTGTAGGAGCCAGACGCCGTATGCGTCGAGGGGAGGGGAGAGGATGATGGAGGCGTAGGCGGCGAGGTCGGTTTGGAAGTTGAGACAAATTGGAGGGCAGGTGCCTGAGGGCAGGGAGCGGAGTTGGATGAGGAATTGGAAGCCGACGGAGGCGGGAGAGGCGAGGTAGATGAGATCTGGAGCGGAGTCGCCGAAAGTTTGTTGGTAGATGCGGCCGAGTCGGAAAGGATATGCGATGGACAGATCAGGGTTGTATGGTAGAGGAAAGCCTTGAAGGCGGAATTCCGGGTTGAGGTTGGAGGTGGTGGACACCGATGCGGCATTCCGGCGGCGGTGGTCTTCGCTCCGTGTGCGATTGAAAAGAGGCGGAGAGGGAGTCGCAGGTGAAGCTCGGAGGAGTGGTTCTCTTTCGGAGCCCTCGGGTTTTTCATGATGCCAGAGCCATGCGCCGCCAATGCCACGAGATGCCAGCGAGGAGGACTTGGCTTCAACGGAGCGGATCCAGTCCTTGTTGAGGATCGGCTGGCGGGTGAGTTTTGTTGGCTGGACGGGATTTGATGTGCTTGATTGTGTTGACGATGCGACGATCGGCTGTCCTTTGTATGTAGGAGCACATGTGGCGACGTTCACGCCGTTACTTCTCAGGTAGTCGACCAGAGATTGTGTTGTTCTGCTGACTCCATTGACCGGTCCGAGAGATTCGGTGGCGAGGAGGACCTTCTTGCCGACGAGCTCGCGAGGAAAGTCGGCGTGCCAAGGGACCGTGGGAGCGGTGGTAGTGGACATGTTGATTGTCTTCGCTGTCCGGCTGATCTTCGGCTAGTGTTGCTGGACAAGAATCTTCTTGATCACAGCATTTCTGCAATGGCTCAGGAAGGTCAACAGTCGAAGGTCTGCAGGCGGTGATGGGAGTGTCTTAAGGAGGACACGTCCCGACGATCAGCTGCCTGACATGTTATGGTATCGGTCATGGCGGCTCTCTGGTGGCTCTTTCATCGCCGTCCAACGAGAAGACGGAACAGCCATCACGCCCCTCGGAAGCATCGCTCGGACTGGCGCATGGCGAGGAATGTCATGATGATTGGAACGTCGCATGATGGATGATAGATGGGTGTTGGTTGATGAAGAAGAAGAAGAAAGGTGAAGTCTCCGGGCCAGACATGGACGTGAGTGAGGCCACGCGCGGCAATGATTGGCTGAGAGCGCTGACAACGACCACATTCCATCAAATTCTTCTTGTCGGCGTGGCTTCTTTTCTGTCTCATCCGACGAGTACTCCGCAGACGGGACGTGGTAGCCGCAGTACCTCCGCCGAGGAGAGTAACGAACAGAGCACCGAGGCGGTCACAACGAGAGAAGCTGCCGTTCAACAGCATATCGCTTCCTCAGGCCATGCATTCAGAGCCGAACAAGATCCGATCCTCCACCATGACACGAAACCCAAGCTGTCCGTCGTATGACAATGACCAACGATGCCTCCTGCTGAGCACGGCAGAGCTTGGAAATCCCCGGTGGCAACGACGAGACAGCGAAGAAGTCTTCCTGAGGATTTCTATCATGTTGCCAACTCACGGGCACCCGAATCGCGAACAATTTTAACAAGTCAGCACAAGTGCGCAGTTTCACATGCCAACTTGGACCTATCCGACCATGGACAGTAAAGGTGAATCGCAAGGTCGGAGGCAAAGGACGTAGACCGTCTGCACTCTTCGACTGACGCATGCTTCACCACCCCTAGTCCTCCTTTTCAAACGTCCTCACTTCCTCTTCGATCAATGAGCAATGCACATGAAATGTCTTCTCACAGCAAAGACCGTGTGCGAAGCTCCAACTTCACTGACAATAAAAGTCTCGGCTTCCAAAATCCTATTCAGCACCACAAACGGACGACCGCATCCGAAAGAGGAAATCTTCGCTACGCAACGCTTGTGAACGGGCTTTGCGATCAAAGAAACCCTGTGTTCGATGCTTTGGTCTGGATCGCTCGGTCGATCAGATGGCTTGCGTGGTGAGGTGCGTTTCTGCTATCACTTCACCACCTTGTATGCGGCCCTTCAAGCGGAGCGCATGGACGTCTATCAATTTGCCACCTCGAGAGTCCATGGTCTTCACGGCATACAGCCCCCGGAACAGTGCGTCGATATCGCATCAGCAGTGGACTTTGCGCCTGCGAACAGCCGGACAAGAGAAACCGCCAAAAGGTCTGTGGAGTGAAGGGGAGTGATTCACTTCACCGTTTGGTCGACTCATTGCTAGCCTCTGGTTTTGCCTATTGACAAGTTTCGCCTATTGACCAGAAATCCACTCATTGAGGAACATCTGGTGAAACAGCTTATTGAGCGGAATTTCGCCATCAATAAGGAGGTGGAGAGAGTCGAGGCACATTCTCTTGGACCTCACTGTCCTCTTCTTCCTCCTCCACCTCGTCAACATTCTCTGCAACATCGCCCACCTTACAACGGCACTTTGATCTTCACCGCACTCCAGTTCGAACACCAAGGCAACGACAATCCCCGAGGAGACCGGTTCATCAGCTCTACTGGCATCCAGATCATCAGCAAACGCCTCTGTCCTTCGTCCAGGAATATCTCAAGATCACCTCTACCGTTTGATGGTCTGGAGTAACAGTGGCGAAGTCGTTTCGAGCGCAAGACCATCGTTCACCGGAGTCTACCAACGAGAGCTTCATCACCAGACAAAACCATCCTCTGGACACCACGTCTCTCCGCAACCATGTCCACAACAGTCTCCACCTCACCATATCCCATCGCCGTCATCTTGGGCACACTATCCCTCCTCACGACCCTCCTCATCATCCCGCCATTCGTCTCTCATCTCCGCAATCGCAATCTTCCCGCATGCACCCTCGTCCTCTGCGTCGTCTACTCCAACTTCCAGTCCTTCCTCAATGCCGTCATATGGCCGCACGACAACATCGCCCACTGGTTCTCCGGCGTGGGCCTCTGCGATGTCGAGAACAAACTCCAAGTCGTGGTGGCGAGTATGTTTCCCGCAGCCGTGGCAATGGTTCTGCGAGCGCTCGCACGAGTCATGGATACGAACTCGGCGAATTGGAGCGCAAGTACGGCGCAGAAGAAGAGAGACGCTGCGATTGATTGGGCTTGTTGCGTGGTAATTCCCATGTTGCAAATCGTGACGGGGTACATCATTCAACCGTTCCGCGGGTATGTGCTGGGGATCGCAGGATGTCTGGCGCCAGGCGACGGGACATGGCTGTACTTCCTACTCATGATCGTGCCACCCGCCTTGTGGACTTTATTGGCCGTCTACTTTGCCGGTATGTGCTGCCATTCCTTTGCCCTCACTCTCACACATCGGCTAATGAAGACATCCAGCCCTCACCCTCTACCGCCTCTACCGCTACCGCGCCTCCTTCAACACAATCATGGCCAACTCCCACACCACCAAATCCCGCTTCCTCCGCCTCTACCTTCTCTGCACGCTCGTCATCCTCATCTGGCTCCCTCTTGAAATCATCATCCTCGTGCGCAACAAGCCGAAAGAGCTCGTCTCCTTTGCCTGGAACTCCACTCACCATCCGACGGAATATCCCTGGTCGATGATCCTGCGTGTGCCCAGCAAGGGAGAGATTCCATTCGATCGGTGGTTATGGCTCGTCGGTGGAGCGGCGATATTCGCCTTTTTCGGATGGGGAAGAGATGCGGTGAAGACATACCGGGATGGACTGAAGAAAGTCGGACTGGGCAAGCTGTGGCCCAAGACGACCATCTCACGCGGTGCGTCGACGATAGGAGGCGGAGCCAACACCGTCACCAGCAAGGCGAAACTCCTCATCGAGCACGGCAAGCGAAAAATGTCCTTCTCCACGATGTCAACATCGTCGACCAGCAACAACACCTCCGCATCCCACCCATCACCAAACCCAAACACCAGCGCGCCAACTTCACCAACGAAGCCATCCTTCCTCCCAACAATCACCGAAACCACCACCCCTCCTCACCGCAACCGTCCCCGCCCAGACTTCACCCTCGCCGCCCTCCCCCCTCGCCGACCCCACGTGTCCTCCCCGCACCTCTACCGCAACCCCTCCACCGCCCACCCCCGCCGAGAATCATCCTGGTACTCCGCCCTCGTACCCTCTTTCCTCCGCCGCTCAGACGACCGCTTCGCGAGACAGGACTCCATGACCAACGACCCCTTCGTGTTGGGCCAGATGAGCGGCAATCGAGATGGACAGAGGAGTATGATGCTCAGTCGAGTCGTGGCGGAGCCGGCGAGTCCGACTACGAAGAGGTGGATGATGGAGGAGGCGAGCAGGGGTGGGATGGAGAGGGTTGGTGTGAAGAAGGAGTTTCGGGTGGGGAGTGAGAGTGTTTGAAACTTTTTTCTTTGGACGGAGGGGATCGAGATTTGAGGGTGGGATTGGCGTTTTTGGGGGAATGGGTAATGGAGAGGAGAGAAGGGCATCGCGAGATGTAAAAGCTCGGGCTTGACATTGACCTTCCCTTTGCATCAAGTAATACCACCTACAGATTCTCAACTAATTCACCAAGTCGACTCCCTCATCCCCCAAACCCAAAAGTTCCCAAACCCCTTACAATCGCCCCCATTTCCTCGCGCATCTCCCTCCGCAAAGTCCTCGCCGCGAGATCAAAGTCCTCGTCCCTCTCCTGGGCAAGTCCATGAACCGCCATGAAATTCTCCGCCGTGCCATAGTGCGTCGCCAACCAAGCTAATTCCTCCGACGTGAGGTCTGGTTTCGCGTTCGTCGGTATTCTCCACGTTTCGATCGTCATGTCCGTCGTCCCCATCATCCCCATCATCCGCATCCTCCCCACTGAGACCCCATCCACCACATCCCTCTCCTCTCTCCGCACTATCCCCCTCCCACCTCTCCCTCTCCCTCTCCCTCTCATGCCAAACCCCGCGCCGTAACCAACCAACCTCACCTCCGCCCACGCGATTTCCCGCAGCGTATCTCCCCCGTCGTCGTCGTCTTTCCCTCCCGAGCGCGGGTTGTCCGCTTTCGACTCCGACGAGCCAGAGTTTCATCTTCCCCGGCGTGGCTGATCGGAGTGGTGGAATCGTGGCATCACCATCTCGTCGGACTAACCGGCCTCCTCCGCCTTTTTTTCATGAGGACTTGATCTTTTTCTTGAAGTACCGCGATTGGCTGAACTGAGCTATCGCTGTCTTCGGCGGGCATGTTACTCCCCTTAAGCCTATTATCTACCTCGTCTGCTTTCTTCCCGTCTTTCCCATCATCCACCTCCGCCTTCTTCCTCCCATATCTCCCCCCACCCACCTTCCCCTTCTTCCTCCCATCTTTCTTCCTCACAACCCCCTCCCCCCTACCTCTCTCCGCCCCCTCCCTCACCTCATCACTCCCCCTCCTCTCCCTCACAAATTCCCACCTCTCGTCCACACTTATCATCCTCCCCGCTTCCGTCTCACTCATCCATTGCCCTTGCTCCCCCTCTCCCCGTTGTACATCCCAGCCGTGATGGTAGAGGGTAGAGTAGCTGACTACATTCACGGGTAAGCCTGAGGGGATGTATAAGACGTCGTGCAACACCAACGTCGCTCCTTGGTCTGCGTCGGCGGGGACGGTTCGGACGTTGAGGACGACGGTTCCGATGCCGTGAACGGGGAGGCGGGTTGGGTAGGGGAGGGGGAAGGAGGGTTTGAGGGGTTGGTTTCGTGCTGAGTGGCGGCGTTGGCTTTAGGGATTGTGGATTCTGTGTCCGTGGCTTGGAAGGCGTGGTTGTCATTGACTTTTGGAAAGTTGGCGACGTCTTCGGTCCAGATGGCGTTTACGTCGTGGTCGATCTCCGAGTGGCCTCCATCGTCGATCGTGGAGTCCTTTTCATCGGCGATTGAAGCATCCTTGCTGGCTTCGTTCGATGAAGTCTTCGTGTCTTTGCTGGAAGGTTCTTCGAATGGCTTTGACGTGAAGCCGTTGGTATCGTAGGACTTTCCGATGAAAGAAGTGAAAGGGGTATAGGTTTCGAATCAGAAGAGATCGGTTGCGAGGTGGGTTGTTGTGTCCAGGAGAGTCCAGTCGACGTGGTAGGCTGGGTCCGTGGGGTGCATGGTTGCTGGAGGTGTGTGTGCTCCGGCGTGAACGGGGTCGCTGTGAGAGTCGGACAGATGAGATGAGAGAAAGAGATGAGCCGGAGGAGGAAGCGCATAGTGGAGGTGGAAGCATGGCAAATACAGTTCGCGAATAAGGAGAAGAAAGTTGAACCTTTCCGAACCTCGTAGAGTCATCTCGTCCAGCCGGTTTCCAATCCTATCGAACCGCTCGGCGGTAGTGCATCTACCGATCATCCCGCATCGTGTGCCTCTAGATGAGAGAGCTCTCCTTTAGCTCTCCCGTGCAGTATGGCGACTCGTGGGTTTTTCCGAAGCACAGGGACTTGACCAAGCGAATGTAGATAGAATGCATGGGTTCATGGTCTCTGGCTCTAGCTTGAAACGAGTGATAGGAAGTCAGACTTCTTGCTGGTCTGCTATGCCCAAGCTGAACCGGAGGAGAGGGTATCAGGCCTGCGGCGCTGACAATACCAGTGTTTGCTCGATGCTTCCCGAGATCGTTCGTGAAGTGTCCATATCGCAATCCTCGATCACTGGGGAGGCTCAGTGGACGAGATCGATGGAATGTTGTATCTTGCATTGACTGAATAAGCAATCTGTGAGCGGACCTGGAAATATGATGAGGAAGACAGGAAGATGTCTTTTACCAAGGGAAGTCGTCGCTGGATCAAAGATTACCCGGGCCCGAGGTCGGACTTCACCTCCCGTTGATCCGCCTACTTGCTATTGACGCAGACATAGACATTATACATGTTTGAAGAAATATTGAGACATAGGATCAGGTCCCGGAAAGAAGAAGCAGTCCAAGAGGCAGCCAGCCAAGCAAGCCGCAGACATCTCTACCAAGCGGAGGCCTCTCTCCTCCTCCATCGTGGACACCATCACCAAGCTCAGACACAAGAACAGATTTAGGAGACAGTCAGGAAGATGCCTTTCAAATCAGACCTCCAGCTCGATGCGAAGCTATTCCGACAGGATCAAGTCAGCGAGCAAACGGCCAAGTTCAATGCTCAGCTGGGCGAGATCATGAAGAGTGGGCCAAAGTGGTATGAGGTATGTTGACGGTGTCTCCCGAGATCCGGTCCCTGGAACCTGCCATTCAATTCTACAGGAGCTAGATCAATGGTCATAGCAGAGGTCACTGCTCGATATGCCAGAGTGCTGAAATGCAGGTCATAGGTCGGAGCCGAAAAGTACCGCCAAATGCGCTGGAACGGAGAGACGCCGTGAGTGCTCTTCTATGCAAGATCATGCCCACCCCTGCCCGCACCATACTCACGACGTCCAGCCTCCCAAAACCCCGCGTCCTGGACTCCGCTCAGATCGGCACCATCCCCTCCCGCGACCCCGGCCGCAACCTCCCCACCCGCATCTTCCGTCCCTCCTCCGGCGCAGCACCCAAGTCCCTTTTCCTGCACATCCACGGCGGCGGCTGGGTCCTCCAGTCCGAAGCCTACCAAGACATCATGCTCCAATCCTACGCCGACCGCTCTTCTCTCCTCGTCATCTCCGTCGGATACCGTCTCGCCCCGGAGGATCCGTACCCCAAGGGAAACGAGGACTGTTTCGATGCGGCGAGCTGGTTGGTGGACCATGCGAAGGAGGAGTACGGAGTCGAGTTGGGGTTCATCGGAGGGGACTCTGCGGGAGCGCATTTGAGTGCGTTGACGTGTTTCTGGTTGATGGAGAATCGGAAGAGTTGGAAGGGAAAGGGGTTGGTGTTGAGTTTTGGGGCGTTTGAGTTGAGTGGGTTTTTGCCGCATGTGTGAGTTCTGATGCCGCGGAGAGATCGAGTTCTTGTGCACTTCTGACTGACTGTATTCTTCGCAGCCACAATATCGAAGCACCCGTGGTGATTGATCACGATATCATGACCAAGTTCATACGTCCCCTGCCTATTCGACTCCACCACTCGTAAGCTGACCGTGCCGTCTCAGATACATCGAAGCCTACCTCCCCAACACCACGGCCGAGCAACGTCGTGATCCATGGATCAGTCCTCTATACGCCGACCTCGCCAAGATGGATGTACGTTGTCTTCTCTAGCACACCTAGCCAAACAGCAATCATCAGATCAAACCTTCACTGTCCCAAATGCCACACTTCAAGGATCTAGGCTGACAATCTCAATAGCTACCACCAGCCCTCTTCCTCTGCGGCACCGCCGACCCGCTTCTCGACGACAGCGTCTTCATGTCCGCGAAGTGGGCCATGTCGGGCGCAGAGAGCATACTCAAGATCTACCCGGGAGGATGTCACGGATTCACATTCTTCCCTGTGGGGCAGACGGAGACGACGGAAGCTGCGTTGAACGATATCGAGACTTTTGTTACGGAGAGATTGTAGCCTTGGTGCGTTGGTCTCATAGAAGGTCGGAGGCGACGAAGGAAACGGTCGGATAACATAAATCTAAATCTCGCTCCCCCGATTCAGCCCCTTCAACCGATGCTCAAAACCCTCCCTCCCAATCTCCCTCACCACCTCCGTCTTCTCAACCTGCACTCCCGCCCTCTTCTCCAACCCCCTCAACACAGCCGTATGATCCGCCCCCTCCTCCTCCTCCCCCGCCGCATCCCTCAAATAACTCTCCAACCCACTCCCCTCCATCACCTCCTCCATAATCCCCAAATCCTTGACCAACAGCCCCACTCCAAACCCACTCTGATACCTCCGTGTCAACCCATCCCGTGGAAACGTATCCAGCGTGGGGGAAAACACACCCTCCGTCCCGACATTCAGCACATCCAACATCTATCTGCGCGGGGTTTGAGCCCGAATTGTTCTTGTCCGCTCACGACACTATCGCACAGCGCCACGATGGATGGAGGAGGCCATGATGGAGTTGTTCTTATGTCTCCATCGCGTGGCCGGAGCCGAGGCCGTCCATGGGGAAGATGTAAGTCGCCATGCATTTTGAGGACGGGTTCGATGTGCGGGAGAAGATGGTTGGGTCGTCGCGCACGACCATCAGGGTGGACTCTCTGAAATTAGTGGCGTGCATGTACGTCTGCGTGATTGGTGCGTCCACGAGCACGAGGCCTAGTTCCGCTAGGTCTTTGCCGAGGGCTTGAGTGTGAGATGGCGAGGAGGAAGATGTGTCGATCACGACCGTTCCGCGTTTCAGTCCCGCTGCGAAGCCCGGATTACCCTCTTTGCCGAGCAGTACGTCCCGCACGATGTGTCCGTTCGGAAGCATGGTGATGAGCAAGTCGCATGCTGCAAACGTCGTTGATGGATCCGAAGCGTCGGCGACAGTGGTATTGGGTCAGGAAGCAGCGGCGCGAGCGGGCAAGTCCGGATTGGCATCGTGAACGATGAGGTGATAGGAGTGTTTGGGGAGGTTGGAGGACATGGAGTAGCCGGCGGCGCCGAGGCCGATGTAGCCGATTGTTCTGATGGAAGGGGAGGACATTTTGAATGGTGGGATCGGGAATGGGGTCTGAGGATGGGTGAAGAGATTGTCTTTGTTGGGGAGTAAGTGTGTCTTGTTCGTGCGAGCAGAGGAGGATGCGGTATGGAAGTGGATTGTAGAGGGAGGGGTGAATGAAAGCTCTCAGTACTGTACCTCTGTGGCTACAGTGCCTGTACAGTCAGTATATACCTCTCCACGACGTCAACATTGATTTCGGCAGTGTGTCGATCGGTTCCTACAGGAAACTGGAGCTCATCGATGCTGCAGAGGGGAAGAGGCGAAGGTGAGGTTGCTTTCTTTTCCAAGCCAAGCCATGTAGCGGTTCCGTGGCCGGGATGCGTGCGCCGTGCATACCAAACGGGGCTGTAGAATGTTACGACTCAGGTGATCGACAAACCGTTGCAATGGCACTGAGTCAAGACATAAAAGCTCACGAGTCGGATCTGCGCAACTGCCGGAAGCATGGGAAATTTCTCGAGCTTATTGTATATTTACAGATTACTTGCTCTGCCTCGCGCAGTAGAAGAAGTGCAAAAGCCACCAAACGCCAGCCGAATGATGATGAAACTTGATGGAGTGAGGACATCTCCTTGACCGCAATGTCATGCTCAAACTATTTTATGCATGTAATGCAGTTCCAATGGAATAATGATGTAGTGTGTTTGAAATGAAAATGCTCGCTGGGCTGCTTTGTTGTCGTCCAAAGCTGTCGTTGATGTGGAAAGAAAAATTGTATCGTTGGTTGGTGTAACGAAGCGAACGAATGGTGATGTTATGTTTGCGAAGGTGTAGGTGGAAGGTCTTGTTGTCGTCTGCCGGGAAGTCGAGTACGTCTCATCCGATGATTCGTGGTGGATGTATTGCGAAGATGGAACCTCGATTGTTCCCCGCCTGACATGTCTCTCTGATAAAAGTCTCGTGTGTCTGTGATCTGATGCGTGTTCGTCGGATGTAGCACAAGTGTAGCATCGATCTGTAGTATCTGCGAGTGTCACAAGTCAGCCTCATCTCAGTCACGACCTCGATCACACCCGCACTCACCTCATGGCACCATAGGTCCTCATGCTCCCTCCCTCTAGTGCGACCCGATCTGACACTTCAGACTCAGATCCGCTCCCTTCTGATACTCCGACCCACCGGCAATATCCAGCAGCCGGCTAGGTGTCTTCTTCGTCAGGAACAATCCCACCACCGAGTGACCCTTCTTGTCGGTCCAGTGTGGCTTGCACACCACCTTGCCTTCCAGACCCTCGGTATTCTCGAGGTAGAGAGCTTGCACGTTCTTGAGGCCTTGGAGGTTGAGTGGATAGTCGAGGTTGAAGGCGTATGATTGGTTGCAGGCCTGGCCGGAGTTGTCCCAAGTTGCTTCGACTGCGACGATGACGGTGGGAGCTTTGGAGCCGTAGGCCAGGGCGGAGGGGAGGGCAAGGGTGGTGAGAGGCAGAGCCAGGGTGAGGAGGGTGGTGATGATGGAAGGCATGCTGATGGTTGGAAGGTGTTTTGGTTTGAATGAATGTGGATCTCGGTGTTGAGTATCGATGGTCGAGGTCGATGTCGAGTGAGTTGTGGTGTCCTACTCCTGATGTTGTTCGGATTGGCGACGTTGTTGTGGTAATGATTGAACAGATGAATGTGGAGTGACAGCTGAGAGCACGAGTCAAGGCGGCATGTGACACGACGTCGTGGTCTTATGGCAATCGCAATGAATGGCGCGTGAAAGTGAAGGAATGTGGTTCTGCCAGCAGAAGGTCGGAAGTGGATGAGCCTCACAAGAGAGAGAAAGTAGGAGAAAGGTCAGCAGTGCGGTGCTCGTGAACTTTACCGTGGTTGTGCCTGGGGTTGGGACTACCACTCTCTCCTATCATTCGACTGTCGACTCGTGGATTTTGACACCCTGGATCCCTGACAATGTTTGATGAAATAGTGTCAAAGTGACGGCTCGTGATCAGTGCTTTTACGGCTGTTCCTTGTGGCATGTGCCTCTTTCTGCCGCAATGCAGTTTGAGCCATTGCCACGTGCACATCCTCAGTATTCGGTCTGTACATCAATCCAGTGAATGGTACGCTTGCCCGTGGAGCGTACCAGATCTTGTGTTCCTTCTTCAAAGTACCAACGGTCAGCCACGAGAGGTTCGAAATAGATTCTTCACACTTCAATGGTAGAGTGATGACATGCCGGAAGGTTGCAGCTTGCAAGGAAGATGGACCAGCCGAAATGACCATCACACGTTTCTGCAAGGGCTGGAAATGCAAATTGCAGGCATGCTGCAACCGGCATTCGCCGGAGACGAAGAAGAGTGCTCAATTGTGAGGCTTATTTTACACGCGTTGCTTGACAACCTGCGTGATGCTTGTCTTGGGATGTGAAAGAACCTGGCAAGGTTGCGTGGCGATGCGACGGCATGGCCAAACGGGGAGACGCGACAACAGGTCGGCCCCTGTGGCACAGAACGAAGAGCATCGGGACTCGTGGCTCATTCGCGTTTCAGAGTAGCGGACGGGCACACATTCCAAACGAGGTTTCCAGCCATATCCCAGAGTGCTTCTCATCGCATTGGTGAGAGCTTGCGCTGTCGATGCCGAAAGGCACATCATCCATGGCGGATCGCGCGATCGTCCTGCTGGAGAGCAGACCGCAGAACATCGCGGCAGGCAGATCCATCGGAAGACGTGCAGCAGGTCAACATGAGCGTAGAAGATAGCAAAGACCGCGGAGAGGTCAGGCAAAGCCGTCGATTAGGCAAAGCAGCTGTCCTGGTACAAATTCAGCCAACATGTGGAGTGAAGAGCAGTCATAGACGATGCCAGGAACCCGCTCGCAGCAATGCTGCGTCGAAGGCATCGTCGTATGTAGGCGAATGGACGGTCGTCAAAGTTGATGGAGAGAAGAGAAAAGCAGTTCGCAATGGGGAGGAAAGGGCCGAGGACTGCTGACTCAGCGTCTTGAAAGCCTCAGGCTTCAATTCGAGCTCTTTCGCTGCAAACCTCAAAAAGTTGAACTCTTCACGAGACTACAACCTCATTGACACTACCTGCAAATATCCCTTCTCACCTCCACCATGGCAGACGTCGCTGAAGCCGCCGATTCCGCCACGGCTCTCTTCGAAGACACCAGCCAGCCCCCCACCGCCCTCACCACCACGAACTCCGATCAGACCGTCCAAAAGGTCCGCAAAACCAAAATCATCAAGCGCAAACGACGACCCGCACGCCCTCAACAAGATCCCTCCACCTTCAAAACCGAGCCTCCACCACAGACTGGCACGATCTTCAACATCTGGTACAACAAATGGTCCGGCGGCGACCGCGAAGACGCATTCTCTTCAAAACACCAAGCGAAAGGACGATGCAATGTCGCATTAGACTCGGGCTACACGAAAGGCGACAAGGTGCCGGGAACGTACTTTTGTCTATTCTTCGCGAGAGGATTATGTCCGAAAGGGCAGGACTGCGAGTATCTTCATCGCCTACCGAATTCGAGGAAGGATGCTGAACTGGGAGATATCTTTCCAAGCAATGTGGACTGCTTTGGGCGAGACAAGTTTTCTGACTACAGAGATGATATGGGTGGTGTGGGAAGTTTCATGCGCGTGAACCGGACATTGTATATCGGACGGATTCATGTGACGGATGATATCGAAGAAGTGGTGTCGCGCCACTTTGCAGAGTGGGGCGCTGTCGAGCGCATTCGAGTGCTGCCCTCAAGAGGTGTGGCGTTCGTGACATACGTCCACCTTGCGAACAGCGAATTCGCGAAGGAAGCGATGGCACACCAATCGCTGGACAACGATGAGACGCTGAATGTGCGTTGGGCGACGGTGGATCCCAATCCTGTCGCGCAGAAGAGAGAGGTGCGGAAGATTGAGGAGCAAGCGGCAGAGGCGATCCGAAGAGCACTACCAGCGAGTTATGTCGCAGAATTGGAAGGGAGAAAGTGGGAAGGCGCAGATGGCGAAGAGGAGAGAAAGCGGAGAAAGATCGAAGGCGGCTTCGGGTTGCAGGGATACAATGCGCCGGACGATGTGTGGTATGCGGCGGAGAAGGCACGGATCGAAGGCGGAGGCGAGCAGAAGATGCTCGAGGGAGGCGCTGAAGCAGCTGAGGACGACGAGGAAGATGGCGGTGTCTTGCTGCTAGGAGGCTCAAGTGGTGGTCAACAGCAAACCACTGGAGGCATTCTCGGCGCATCGACACTCGAGGCATTGAAAGGCTTCAAGGCTGGAGAGAGCAAGGCACCGGATCGACCTACCGGGCCATTGGTGGGATATGGCAGCGACAGCGAAGATGACGGTGAATGATTGATTGCATTGCTGGGACAGGGCACCGAACTTCGACTAGATCTGGGGTGGCACGTGTGCCCACGAAATGAACATTCGTCTTCCCACGCAAAGTAAAACCACCCTCCGGAGTGACTTGCTTTCTTGGAACGTGGCCGAAAATGGCCCTCGTTTCAAAGTTTGGAGTCAATTTGCCGACAAAGCAACATCAGTCACATCACCCCTCTTCTGACGATCTTCCTCCAGAACAGACCAGTACATTATACCTACACACCGACTATTTACCCGGAGTTCAGTCCCCACGTGCGACTGAGGTGCCTTTGTGGTCTTGCGCATGCTCGCGGCTATGGCGGCCTGATGTACGTTCATGGTGCTGTTGCTTGGGGAGTTTTCGCCGACTCGCAGGCAAAAGAGAGATACCTTGACGAGATACATTCGGGTAATTGCTTGTGAAATGCTTTGTGTTCGCTTAAGCATACATCGAGCTGGAAGAATCTACCCCTCTGAGACGGACGTGCTTTATGCTGTCGTAGACGGGTTGACCTCTGCTTGAGAGTTGACGGTCCCGTTTGACCTCACGCTTCGAAGACGGCTCTGGCTCAAGCGAAGGCCGCTGCAGTGCACTCGACCGCAAACATGAGCAGGACTATCTTTGCACTGGCGGTCCTGTCCCTCGCCACAACAACAGCAGCATCATCTGCCAACTCGTTCTCCGAAAAATGTCTCTCCTTCCAACCCACCGCTCTCCTCCCGGACTCCACAATCCGCCTCCACGAACACATCGCCTCAACCACCAACATCACCCTCCCCGGAATGGATAAAAGCTGTGCACGCACCTCCCAAGTTATCCCCATCGAAGCCTGCCGCATCGCCCTGACAATCCCCACCTCCAACCGCTCCTCCTTCATCTTCGAAATCTTTCTGCCCACGCCTTCAGCATGGTCAGGCCGTTATCTAGCCACAGGAAACGGTGGTATCGACGGCTGCATCAAGTACGAAGACATCGCCTACGGTCTCTCCCATGGCTTCGCGGCGACAGGGACGAATAATGGCCACAACGGCACCAGCGGCCAAGCCTTCCTCAACAACCCAGATGTCGTCCTCGACTTCTCCCGCCGCGCACTGCACACCGCTGCTGAGGCTGCCAAAGTTCTCATCGCAGCTTTCTACGAGAAAGCGCCGGACAAGAGCTACTACATCGGCTGCTCAGGTGGTGGGAGGCAGGGAATTCAATCCGCCGACTTGTATCCAGACGACTTCGACGGTTTGCTGGTCGGCGCACCGGCGTTGAATTTCAATTACATGTCTGCATGGAGGGCAAGCTTCTACACCATTACTGGTTCGAATAGTAGCGAGGGGTTCATCCAAGCTGCAACCTGGCAGGGTCTTATCCACGACGAGGTTATGCGGCAATGTGACGAGCTCGACGGCGTAAAATACGGCATCCTCGCTGACCCAGCTTCTTGCGCTGCTATCTTCCGCCCGGAAACTCTCCTCTGTGACTGCTCCACCCCGAGCACTCCCGCGGGCGCGAACGCAACCTGCCTAACTCCCCGCCAAGTCTCCGTTGTCCGACAAGCCTTTTCGCCCCTCTACGGAACCTCCGGCCAACTCCTCTACCCTGGCCTCTCCCCCGGCGCCGAAGCAGGCGCAACAGCCCGCCTCCTCTCCGGCACTCCATTCCCCTATTCAGTCGACTGGTTTCGGTACGCGATCTACTCCAACCCAGACTGGGATCCCTCTACCTTCACCATCGCGGACGCAGACGTAGCAGAGCGCCTCAACCCGGGCAACGCGCGTTCCTGGCCTTCCGATCTGAGTGCGTTGCGGGACGCGGGCAATAAGGTACTCATCTACCACGGCGGAGCAGACCAGCAAGTCACGCACTTCAATACCGAACGGTGGTATGATCGGCTTTCACGATCGATGGATTCGTCGAGTGAGGGGTTGGACGAGTTCGTGAGGTTTTTCAGAATTCCTGGGATGGGACATTGTAGTGGTGGGACGGGCGCGGCGTGGAAATTCGGTCAGAGTGCTGCGACGGCTGAAGGGTTGCCGTATGAAGGGGAGAGGAATGTGTTGAAGGCGCTGGTGGAGTGGGTTGAGGACGGAAAGGCGCCGGATAGGATCCTCGGGACGATGGCGGAGGGTGGTGGGACGAGGTGGCATTGTCGGTATCCGGAGGAGAGTGTGTGGGTGGATGGGGCATGGACGTGTCGATGAGTTTGTCGGGCGCAGAGGCCGCCGCAGAGGTTTGAGACGGAAGAACGATTTCTACAACAGCCGCTGTTGACGTCCTCTTCCGTCACGCATCATTCATGCTTCCCCACTCCCATTCGCACATCTTGCTCCACAGCTTTACTTCCAAACGTGAATGGCAGGACGCGCATACTCCATCCTTCTTCATAATCACAAGACATGCCAACCTTCGCTCGCCCTCTCCGCAGAAGAAGCAAAGGGAATCCACCGCATTTGAAAAATCTTTACCACGCCTCCCGACAGCCTGTGCCCGCCGTCCAACGGATCTGAGGACGATACTGATATTTTCTCGGGCCAAGATAAAATCAAGCTATCGTCGGTGCCTCGTCCGGAGAGAGCGTCAATCGAGATACGCGTGGAGGGACTGATTCCCATGTGCAATACACAGGATGCAGCGGGGTGCTAGATATTTTTGCTTCGAAGTATTCAGCAGGGCGTCCGATGGGTAATACGACTTGAGACAAGCTTGGCAAATTGCAAAACAGCTTCAGATGGAACATTATTACCCATTGATCCAATTCCAGCTCGCTCACGTCCCCGCATCAAACCGCAACATTCCCTGGGGAAATTTCTTTTCCGTGTCTCATCGACGCGCGCACGAATCCAAACATCCTCTCCTCGACACCGCTACCCAATCCCTCCACCCCAAACTCGACTCAACAGCAAACCCCAATACAAAGCTTCTGCTCCGTGTCACAACTCTTTGGATATTCGAGGGTCCCGGCCGGAGGGCACCAGACTCCACCCGCTTCACAGGGGACTGTGGATGGGCGTTCATAATCAGCAATCTTCAACCGACGAAGACATGCGTCTTGATCGACGCGATGTGTACTTACGATGACAGAGCTGATCCTCGCCGCAGGTGTAGGGGGCACAGCATTCCGTGACGAAGCTGCAAGACGCTGGGTGGGGTCAGTGGGATCGGGAAAGCTAAAGGACAAGTTTGAGGTGCATAGGATGGATGGACATACCTCCCTCTCCTCCAGGTACGCACGCACCCGGAGGAATGACGGCGGGGTCGTGTGGAGTGTTGTTGGGGGATGGAGGTTCGGGTTGTGGGTTTTGAAATGGAGGTTTCCGGGGCGGCGGTTTCTGGGTCGGTGGTTTTCGGGTTGGCGGTTTTTGGGTGGGTGGTTTTCCCTTCGGGACTGGAGCAGGGTGTGGATCGGGCTTCGGGGCTGGAGCAGGCGGGTTGACCTTCGGCTTCGGGACAGGAGCAGGGTGGTGAGGCGGTGGTGGGGGATCCTTATAATGATGTGGAGGTGGATCCGGATGCATATGCGGGAAACCGCCGTCGACGACGCTTTCGGAGCAAAGCACCGGGCCGATGGCGGTGGCCGCGAGGAGGGCGGAGATGGTGAGGAGGTTCATTTGAAAAGTTCGTGAAAGGACGAGCCTGCTGACCTGCGGTAGAGCTCTCGTAGCGCCGGTGCTGGAGCGAGGCGTGGAGTAGTGTGAGTGAACGAGGAGCCACTGCCAGGAATGTTCCAAGTAAACAGGCACGGGATCAAATGAGGGTCAGAAGATAGCAACTCGATTATTCAGGGAAGATGTCAGAGGCGAGAAGCCTCCTCAGCTATATATGCATTTCTTTGCTGGACACCATTCCCCAATCGATTCGTCTTCTACGCCCTCCGTATTGCCTCGAATTTGTCAGGTATTGCGTACGCTATCTTCAAGCTAGGATAGCCTGGCCTACCTTTGCTAAAGATAAGGAGAGATTCTGCCGTCGTCGTAGGGCGAGCGACACAAAGACCGTCGAGGCAGGCGAGGTAGTCTAAGGTCCGGTGATCTATATAGTACTCATGTCGTGGGGACAAGGACCAGGCTAGCATGAATTAGTGCCATCGATATGGTTTCTCATCGCCATCTCTCAAACAATCTTTGGACTGCGTATAGAAAGTAGTGCTTACGCCGATTGCGCAATCGACACCTTTCTTCGGGCAGATATCGAAGGCTTACGAGGTCGTAATGGCAGGAACGCTTCGTAGGGCGGGCGGGCACTACTCCTTGCTTTTGGTCCAGGTGTCGTATGTCAAGGATGTCCACTTATACGGGGCGAATGATGCCTCCTGGAGTCCAAGGCGCTCAATGGCATGAGGTGGCTGCTTTTCGTATTAGTTTTCCTGCATGCACGACATAAGTCAGGGAAGCACGTGTTCCGTAAAGGCATCGGAGTGGTCGCCTCGTTTGCAGGCATATGGATATGGCCAGTAACATATTCTTGGCCCGCTTCATGGTGACCAGGTCGTGGATCTCAGCCTGGCGGGTCTAGAACGTTTACCGTTCCAATCCGTCCTCTTCGCTGTACAGCAGCTGAGCGCAACGGACGATATGAATATGTCTTCTGCCTGATGTAGCTGTAGCGTCGGCTGGAAAGGTGATAGTTCTGTACCTCTCGTATAGCTACGCACTACCTCGCCATCCTCTCTCTCTCTCTTCATCGCAGCCAGTACAGCCTGCACCTCCGTCTGCGTCCGCCAACACCCCGACGGCAGCGCAAATTGTGCCGTCGAAGTCGGAGGCAAAACCAGGCAACACAACTGCAGGATCGCAATTGCGCTCGAACGACGTCCGGATTCTTCGGAGAAACGTGGAAGTGCAGAGTGTGGAAGGGATTTTGTGACGCTCATGGATCCAAGTCCGATGATCTCGACGATTGTAGCGAGCCGAGTCGACGTTTCAACACTTGAGAGGAGAATTGGGACTGCCCTGAGTAGCTGCGTCGTTAGAGTCAAGAGCTTCGGCCAGCACGACTGCTCCGGCTACTGTCAGCCGCTCGTCTCAAACTCCCCGGACCGCGTCGATTACTGCGATGAAAGAGACGACCACGGTAAGACGCTCTACGACACCAGCGCAAAGGATCTGGAATGTCGGAGATTTGGCGAAAGGGTCGGGCGCTGACTTCTCGGCTGTCAACGGTCTTCATTAATTTACCTCCGCCTTGATAGCTCACAGGGTATATCCTCCCGCTCCCACAACCTCCCATCCTCTGACACCTCTCTTCTCCTCCAACTCAACAACCCACCAAAGCGCCTGTCTCGCTCTCTTCACCTCGCCACTCAACTCACAAGCCCTCGCAAACGCCATCCAAGCCTCCGAGTCGTCCCAGCCAGCGCCCAACTTCGTCAAGTTCGAGAGGAGCATGTACGCTCTATCCCTCGCTGCGAGTCGATTCAGTTCTGCCGGCGTGGGGTCCGGTCTTGCTCTTCGGCCGGTAGTGGTGGTGGGTTCGTCGGTGTCGTCTTCGATGACGGGTCGGGGTTTCTGGTCCAGGAAAGAGGGCGTGCCGACGAGACTTGGTCGACGAGAGGGGACACTGGAGGAGCTCGTGGGTCTTGGAAGAGTAGGGCGCGCTTCACGGATTAGTGGATTGGAAGCTATTAGTAGAGGCCGGGTATTCGGGATGGGTTCTTCGGCAGGGAGGGTCTCTTCAAAAATGTCGAGGAGGAGGTTTGATAGGCCGATGATGGCCGCCGGGTGATCGGGCGAGAGGGAGACGGCTTGTTCGTAGCCAGAAAGGGCGGCGAATGGTTTAGAGAGGGCGAGAGAGAGCTGAGCTTTCTGTGGAAAAAGTCAGCAAAAAGTATGTCGACGGGAAAACAGCACGACTTACAGCCGCCCAAACATCGGCCAGCAAGTCGTCGATACTCTGCCCGCCGCCCCAACCTTTCAAACACAACTTCATCGCACTCGTACCGCCATCCTCCCCTGCAAGACCCGCTTCCAATGCCTCGGCAAATCTCGCCGCGTTGGAAACCGCATTTTGTGCATCGTCGTACGTCTCGGCACGAATATACAATTCTGCAATGAACAGCCAAGTCTTGACCAAAACTCCAATATTCTGTCGTCGCTCGTAATAAGGGGAAAGGTGTGGTTCTGGGATCGTGGATGCAGATGCTGGATGAGGTGCAGGAAGTCGAACATCTTGACGAGGAGGTTGATTATCGTGTCCGGGAGGCGGAGGTAGGGTTGCGTGAGGTTCGTTGTGAGGGATTGCTCCGAGATACTGCTGAGCGTTCGACGTGTCTGCTGTCTGTGGTTGTGGCAACGTGGGATTTTCGTTCGAAGATATCGGATCCTGATCGCTGACCGTGAGACTCTCATCTCGTGTCCGAGAACGACTTGCGTCTCCATGTTTCCGACCATGAAAAGGTAGATGCGGTAGGTGTGAGTGATGTGCATGGCGGCCTCGGGGCTTTTCGGTGTCTGCGTTGTCGCCATTCGTGACAGTGATTGCGATCGGCGAGCTCAGATCTTGCATGTTGTTGTTCGACGACGCCGCTGGCGGGGGCGGCGGGACCGTGGTGTAGTCGGCAGATGCAAGCGAAAGTCTCCTAGAAGTTCCCTTTTCACTGCGCACTGACCTTGAAGATCTCGGCCTGATGCTTCCCGCTATACTCCGTAATGTACCGCCGAGTCTTGAATTGGTCGTCGGCACAGCAGATTCGGGTTTCTGGCTAGTGGTAGGCAGTCCAGGACTGCCGAAGAGTCGTGAATAGACACTGAGTAACTCATCTGTCATGTCCACCGCCGCCTCGGATCCCTCTGTAAGTTCGAGCAGCGCGATCTCAGTCATCTTGATTTGGAGGATGCCCTCCTTTTCGAAGCCCTCCATCTGATCGACAAGCCCTCTCGCACCCGATTCCGACGGGATCGCTTTCTCGGGATCTCTCAGCATAGTCTCCATTGGTTGGCCGAACAGTACAAGAGGATTTCCAAACTGTTTAAACGCGGCCTGGCACATCTGCACGGCCGCTTCGAACTCATCGTCGGCGGTAAGGCACAGCGCCAGCAGATGCCACAGTGGTATCAATTTGCGCTTGCGATCGTGTGGTGACGGCGAGCCTGCGTCTTCGCGTACGATGTCAGGCCTGTCCCTCGACTCAATTACCGATCGAATCACCTCGATTGCCGCCGAGACATCCCTCTGTCTTGCCAGAACCAGAGCTAGCGAATAGGCCGTCTCGACACTGTTCTCATCATATCTCTGCGCTCGTCGAAGGTTGCTCGCCGCTTGTTCAAGCAGGCCGGGTCTGTCGCTAGACTCATATGTCAGGCTGGCCCAGTGCGCTTGACTGATGCCCATGGCCCAATATGCAGCTGCAAGACTTGCCGACTTCAGCGCCGATGCCGAGGACTGGCTGGCAGGGCGCTCAGAATCGTGATTACCACCATTCGTCAACGTCTTATCCGCAGTGATCGGCCGTTTTTGGTCCAGCCATTTCTGCAGGGCTTCGGTGGTCTCAAGTGCTTTTTCGGCCTGCTCTCGATCACCATATCGACAGAGCACGCGGACAGCCTCTGCGACGGTGAGAACTGCCTTATCGTCATCGTCAAGCCCGATCGAGCGCTTTCCGGTCTTCTCCTCACGTGCTTTGCCCTTGTCGGTGATGTCCATATAGCTGTTGAAAGCATGCATGGCGAGGTCAAACTCCCCCAGAGCAGTATGGACCGTAAATAGATGTCGCAAGATCGGTGTCGAGTGGAATGTCTTCGTAGCCGCGCGATAGAGGATGTCCAGCACGATTCGAGATACAGCGTTCTTGCCTCCCTCTTCCAGATCTGAGTCTGTCCACTCGCCGCTGGAGAATGCTCTCCAGTTCGTCACGACTTGCTCTGCCCACTCTTCGACTTCAGTGTTACTCTGGCTGGCTTTCGGAAATTGTGTCTCCTTGATCAGAAGAGTTTCATATGTCCGCTCGACTTCCTTGATCTCCTTCCTCTGGGCTCGTTTCGACGCACTGTAATTTTCTCTTGAGTAGTCCGGCCCGGCAATCACGAACAGATCATCGTTTGCCTGAGGTGTGGTATTGTAGAGAAGACCGTGTTGTAGAATCGTCGAAAGCAGATCGTAGTATGCCTTCCAGACCTGCCTTCGAGGGATGTTCACATTCGATGTTCCAGCCGAGTCTGATTCCCTAGCCCTGTCCCAAAAGGCTGCCCATGCCTTGAACGCGGTATAAGTCTCACTGAAGTCCCGCGCAGACGGTGACGGCATTTTCTTAACACTGTACATGCAAGCACTCGCGAGCAGTCGTTCCGTCCATCTTCTTAGCTCCACACTGCGATGACCAGGTGTCTGCGTGACCGCAGATTGGTAGCACTCCCGAACATCGCTTTGTCGTCCAGTAGATTCCAGGCACACTGCGCGTATATACGCCGCCTTGACCGTGCAGACCTCTAGCCATCCCAGTGGAGCTGCTGCGCTCTTGTCCGACTGTCCAGGTGGTGTTGCTCCCTCCAAGGCTTTCAACGCATCGATTGGCGACTCTTGCATCCAGTATATTTCCGCCAGGCATATGCTGGCCACAAAGGCATCGTCGGGATAGCTCTTTGCCGAGGTCGCGGTGGTCGATTCGAGTAATCGAGGGACGAGCTCACCGAGACTGTGTAGACTGGATGTGGCGTTGGATGCGGCGGAGGTCGGTCGGTGGCTGGCATTTGCGATTTGGCATTGCGATCGAGCGGCGAGTGTGAAAGCTGTGAGCTCCGTCAGGGAGTGGTTTCATGTACTCAACAAGGCAGCAGACGTACACTTCCTCTCCGGTGCATGCTTTTCCACCTTGCGGGCCAGCTCGGGCACTTCGCTCCAGTGAGCAGCACAGAGAGCCTGGTCGAGAAGCCCCAAGTAACGCGCGCCCTTCTCCGGGTTGGGTGTTTTGTGGAGGTTCATGATGGCGGATAGCAAAGTGGTGAGGATCGCGGAGGAGGTGCAGCTTCGTGGACAGGATCGCAGGAGTCGACGCTATCGCACCCGCATCTTTCACACAATGCTTCTTCTTCTGCCGGACATCGAGGATTGAG
This sequence comes from Zymoseptoria ardabiliae STIR04_1.1.2, assembly GCA_000223765.2. Taxonomy (NCBI): domain Eukaryota; kingdom Fungi; phylum Ascomycota; class Dothideomycetes; order Mycosphaerellales; family Mycosphaerellaceae; genus Zymoseptoria; species Zymoseptoria ardabiliae. The sequence continues at coordinate 29,762 of AFIV01000444.1, read as the reverse complement.
CGTTGATATCGTTGAAAGTCGTGACAGTGAAGTTGAATTGAAGCAAGGTCGTCATCTCGTCTCAGATCTCAGGAACTAGAACTACAATCTTGGGTGGTCGTCACGGCCCGGCGCAAAGCCAAAATTTATCTCCGACTTCATCTCGAGAAAAAGTTCCCCAAGGTACCTCAAACCACAAAGACATCGACATAGGCTTTGCTTTGCTTTGCCGTCATCAAGCATGGCGCAGTCGACCGCCTCCTCCGTGGCCTTGCTGAAGGCACTGAACTATCGCATCTCGTCGACAACAACAGACAATCTCCCGGCAGCCGCTACACAAATTGCCAGCTCACTCTGGAACTGCAGAAACATCCTCTCGGCACCCACGGACACGAAGCAGAACAATGAAGCATCAACCGTGGTACATCGATTCAAGACACAACTCGGATCGCTTCTGAATGATCGCACCGTCGAAGGAAGATGGTCTGCAGTCGTACTCGTCAAAGCAACCATCGAAGCTGGCGGAGTCGAAATCCTGTCAAAGTCAAATGTCTGGGTGCGCAGTCTGCTGGGGATTTTGAAGAAGCCGGAGCCGCCGACTACTCGTAGTCTGGTAGTGCTGACTTTGACTCGCATTTTCATGCTCACTTGGGACTATTCCAATCTCATCCGGGAAATCACCACGCCTGCGCTGACCACGTTCATTCCGACATGTCTGGCCAATACTGAGAACAAGCGCTGTTCTTCGGGAGAACTGCAAACTACTCTTGAAGCATTTGCAGTATTGTTGCCCAGACATCCGACCATCTTCCGAGCGAATGATGCGAAGCTGAGACAGATCTTGACCAACGTTCTCTTCTCGACCGACGGTCGCCATTTCACGAGCGAGCACAAGCAGGTCGCCAATCGGCTATGGGTGTTGTTGGCGAATTGCACTCCCAAGCAAGGCGGTAGCGAGAAGTGGGAAGAGACATTGAAGGCAGCCGTCACATCAGCGCACTCCACTTCTGACCGAATCTTCCGCTCGGTAGTCGAGGACTGGCAGTCTACTTCCGGAGTCGCGCCACCTTCTCAGCAGATACTCAATGGTGAAGTGCAAAGCGAGGATGACGTGGGACTGCCAGGCTGGAAAGGCGTGTATGCTGGGAGCGAGAGACTGATAGCACTGCTCGATGTGATCGCATCGCACCTGACTACAGCCTCCCCTGGAACTGTCTCCATGCGTGCCGGTATAATCGCGGATCTTCTCAGCCGACTCTTCTCTATCATTATACCCCAAGCCGGAAAATTCGACTTCGTCAAGCCAAACAACCAGATCTCCAAGGACGAACGAGAGGCCATGTTTGCCGTGCTACCAAGAATACATGCCGCCGCCATTAACATAGCCATCGCTCTGCAGGATCGACTCGAGTCTCTCTTCATTCCTTGTGCACAAGGCTTCGTCGACCAGATCACCCGCGTCTTCCCATCCGAGACAGTCGATTCTCATGTCCGTTGCACGCTGTATCGTTTCCTCGCCAAAGCGTTGGACTTGATCGGGCCAACAATGTCAAAGAACGATTTCGTCGATATTGCACCGATCGTCAAGTCCTGCTGTTCGGATGTCCTACCAGACGACGATCAAACCTCCGGACCCAGCACCAACGCAAACCAAGCCGGTATCAAACAGCAACTTGGCCTCGCTCAAACCTCGCAAACGCACCCGACTAAATTTCGCGAACTTAGAATCGCGGCAACGACTCTGCTGGCAACGACGCTCTCCCGTCTAGATGCGACCTGCATTCTGCCCAAGCTCCGCGCGCAGATCGACCGTACGGCGGTGCTCGTAAGATCTCACGACCTCCTCCTCGCGAGTATCCTCAACCCGAGTCAGAAACCGAACAGCGCTCGCACGCAAGCCAGCCTCCTTCCTATCCTCGCTCGGACTCATCCAGACTCCATCTCGACAGAAACACTCCTCCGACCACGAATGCCGCCTATCAAAACCGGCTACAAACGCTCATCTGGTGACGATGCTGAAGAAGACGAGGACGAAGAGGAAACTGGAGAAGTGGAGGTCGAAGACGAGCCCGAGCCGATTCCTGAGCTGGAGCCCGAACCCGAAGTCGAGCCTGTGTACGAACACCAAGACGATCTCACCGTGTCTCGATCCGACAATGCCGAGCCCACAGACTCACTTCTCGCTGCTCTTGAGCCGCCTTCTTCGTACGCTACTGCTTTTTCGGATCCTCAAGCGACGCCAACGGCCAAGCGACCAGCAGCTGAGAGTGTTGGACAAGACATTGCTGCGAAACGAATGCGAAGTGAGGATGCTGTCGGTGGTGGTGAAGAGGTGACGACGACGAGGACAGTGGTGGAAATGCCTGTTTCCGCAAGAGACGTGGCAATGGGCGGCGCGGCAGCGGATGATGAGGACGATGGAAGTGGCAGCGACTTCGAAATGCCGACTTTGACCGCAGAGCTGAGTAGTGATGAAGAGGAGTAGCGAAGAAGCCGATTCGTCTCATTGTACATTTCCTTGCCATTCTTCTGCGCTGAACAGCTCCTGTCTTCCAGGGTTGCGTGGAAGAGATTTCTCACGACATTGCTAGACGGCAAAGACATAGAATTGGATCGCAGGTCATTGGCAGCTGGTCCTCGCTCTATGGACGCTGTCGAAGCAGAATCGAAGACTTGTCGATAGAACTGGTTCCTCCGATCAAGTTCACGGCATAATCACTGCTTCACGCACGAGGAACACATGGTTCACAACCCAGGACCTTGTCATTCGCATCATCTTCGTGTCTACTAGCCAGGGCAGCTTGGGTATTGACATCCGCCCATATCCGGTGGACTGTCGACCTCCGGCATTGAAATTCGGCGCGATTCGATTCGTGGATACAAAAGCGGCCTTCGCACCCGACGATCGCTAAATCTTTCTCGAACACCTCGAAACTGTTCAATCCCGAGTCTCTCAATCAGCTAAGAGCTATATCGACAAGATCGACCATCGACATCATCAACCACGATGCAGATCTTCAAGCTTTCCATGGTTCTCTCCTTAGCCTCCGCGGCCACGGCATATGCAAGTCTTCCCGCTCAACACCACGCCTATCGTCTCGCATACTGACACCATCCAGAAATGTCACTTTTGCGAGAAAGGAGATGACTGGTGTCCGACCAAATACCCTATGGGATACTGCGAGGAGGAAGTCGAGGGCGAGCACGGTGTTTACCCATGCTGGAACGTACGCCAGCCCTTTTGCTCTGCGCGACGGCTGCACTTTGTCACCGCCTTGACTGACATGTCTGTTCCCTACCAGTGGTGCCGCGGCGAAGGCCACGTATGCTATCCTGGCAACGGAGGACCTGAAATCGCAGAGTGCAATTCCTTGCCTTGAATACGCTCGAAGTCGTCGGTGCGAATGGAAGCACGATCTTGCAGCGAGTCTTATGGCATATATCGAGGACCCGAGAGACGAATGTGTTGAGACCGCGTGGTCGAGGAAAGAACGGGAGTGGTCAGTAGCAATGTCAGGTTTCCATTGGTCTCCCTTTCTTGCGAACATTCAAAGTCCATCCGTACAGCCGTATGGTGTGTGGAGCATTGCGTTGTCGTGCACACTTACCACGCAGAAACACCAAGTCGAATGGTCTCATCTCTGAACAAACGGATCCTCAATCCCAGACCGGATTCGGACGCTCGACGTTCCGATGCGATCACAAGCTGTATGCGCGAATTCAAGGCCGACCATTCCGATATGCCAGAACGCTGTACAATCCATGCTTGCAGCGGAACTGGTTACCAGCCCCTACTTCTCAACCATGTCGCCGCTCAGCTCCGTTCGACAAACCTGGCTGCTTCGCCCCGCTGCTCACTTTCGAAGGCCTGGCTGCTCCACCTCGACGGGGTCATCTCAACAACACAAAAAGACCTTCGCCGCTTCGCCTTCTCTCAATCACCCAACTTCTGGCAAACGTACTCTTCGCCTCGTCAAAAACGGTCGCCGCAAACACCTCGTATGCTTTCCTTCCGTGCTCCAACTGCATCTACCTTTCGTCAACACCTTCTGCAGTCGCGCACTTGCTTTCCATAACCAACGAAGACTTCCCAACAAAGACTACATCCACAACCAACGAGCACTCCCGCAGCCAAACATGAAGCTCAACATTGTCTACATCCTCGCCACCACCATCGCTCTAGTGAGCGCCGACGACTGTTTGAGCGGACTCAATGGTACGTCGTCATTCGCAAAGACTTCCAGCTCGATCCACGCACTGACATTGCAAAAAGTGGCTTGCGATCCCAATGGCACAGCATGTTGTTCCCCCAATGTGTGCACGAGAGAGAACAAATGCGAACGTATGTTTCGAATCACCTTGTTCCAGGACCTCTACCGATCATAACCATCTATATTCATCCGTTGTGTCCATCGCCTGTCCACAAAGAAGCTGTGCTGACCATCATCGACGCTGTAGTGGCTTGTGGGCAAGGTGGAACCGGGTGTCCCGCGCAGGATAAAACGGTGTGTGCAACCATCAGGGGAGTGGACCAATGCTTTTAGGAGCTGTAAGCACGACTTCAGGCGAGGAATTTAAGGGCATGTACGAATGGGCAGCCCGGTCCAGGCCACGGAGAATGGTGGATCTGCGGCGTCGCACGAGCTCAAAGAAGCAACAAAATTCGGGGGATATGATGGCGGCGGCCTGGCCGGCACGACCTCCACTCGAAGGCGATTGACACATAGTCGATCTCAATCCGTTACCTCCGCTATACACTCCTTCAATACTACCGCACAGGACCGGCAGCTCGATCTACTCAGCGCCGACTGCTCCGAGCTGCTACCTGAAAGTCATGCCGTCCTGACAGAGGCACATCGCCAACAACAAAACATCTTCCAAGACTCCGCTGATCGACGCTCCCTCCTGTAAGATATCAGCAATCGCTCTCAGACATCCAAAATTGAGAGAAAGGCGTCACTCACCAGCAACGGCTCCTCAGCAATAGTCATCTTTGGCACAGCTATTGTCCAACTGATCGCAACTTGGAAGACTCCCGTAGCCGCCAATGCAGTCGCCCAGGGGCACACGACAAGTGCCTTGATTGTCGTCGTACTTTCCACCACACACGCTCTGGAAGCAGACCTTGTTGCACTCCAAGATTTCGCCGGTGATGAGGTATTGCCGGCACAGTGGCTTCTGGTGATCGTCTTTGCAGATGCAGGTGCTGTAAATGCTGCACGCTGAGCACGTCGCGAGCAAAAGGGGGAGCAGGGCAAGTGGTTTTGGTGTCATCATCGTGATTCAGAGCGAGGTGCTGGGTTGGGTATGTTGAGAGCGGTTTATGCGGATGGAGGGACGGCCGGGTCCTGGTTGGTATCCTTGTGGAGTGAGTGTTTGGTAGTGTTGATGGTATTCTTTCGAAAAGTGTACTAGCAGCGTTGGTGTTGTCCTTTCAGAGTGGATGCTGATTATGAGTTGTAGCAGAAGTAGGAAGAGTAAACGTATGGCGGGATACGAAGGTAAACATCGGCCCCTGGGCTCATTCGAATGCAGACAAAGGCTGCTTGCGTGAGGCGAGGATCCCTTGTGCGATCTCTCGACGGTCTTCCTTCACAACTACCGAATGCTTTTGATCTGGGACTCTTGCAATCACCAGTGACGTTGCACCAATAATACGCTTTTTTTTTTTTGAAAATTGAGGCGAACACGAGGAAGAAACTCTCCAGTCTTGATGGCATCCCTAGTCAGCTTCGTCGAAGCACCGACGCAGAACACACGAGCGTTGTCGTTCTGGGCCACTGGCGCGATCCTCGCCTCGTTGGACAGGTATAGTGACACCGACAAAGGACTTTCGCTCATTGACAAGGCGGTCTACGTTCTCACCAGCTCGAGATCATACCGACCAAGCACTCCATGTACAATCTTACCCTGCCCACGTCGTGACGTTCAAGGTTCGTAAAGGCGGGGTGCATGCCTCGCTCCAGGGTGGCATCAGACCAGGTTCAGGTTCAGTCCGGTGCGAGCAACGATGTAGCAGTCGGCATTACGTTCGTACCCGGGAGTGGGGAGGGAGTTGGGCCAGACATCGGCTGCGGTGTGATCATCGATTGTCGGCATGCGAACCACATGCGAAAGATGGTACTTCTTTGCTTGAAGCGGCGAGGGCGTCTGTAGTACACAGGAATACAATGCATATCCCTCAATCGTAAAGCCATATCATATCAGGGGTATCAACCGGTCATCCTTCCAACCAACACCACCACCACCCCAGCCACGCCTCCTCGCAATCAGCAACATCCACCGCCACCACCACCGCCACCACACCCTCCTCCTCCACCTCCTCCACCTCCACCTCCACAGCCTCCAAACCCACCTCCCGAACTCCCACCCGCACACCCCCCAAAACTCCCTCCACCCCCAGAACACCCTCCAAACCCACCACTCGAGCACCCACCCGCACTTCCCCCACCACAAGTCCCCTGACAGCAATTCCCCACACTCCCCACTCCCACCGCCATACACCCTCCACCAACACCCACACCCACACCGGCTCCGCAGTAAGGCATCGGCCCCACAAACGGACTATACGCAGGGATATACACCGGATATCCATACGCCGCGCTGTAATAATAGTCATCCCTCTTCGGCTCTGGCTTGCCCTTTTTCCTCGCCCTCTCACAAGCTTTATTGTAGTACCTCTCCAATTGCACAGCCTGCTTCTCCGCCTGCTTCGTATGACTCTTATCATCTGTCGGCCGAACAGCATTGTGAGCGGAGATGTGTACGTACGAGCCTGGGTCTTGCTGGAGAGTTGGGAGGTGGGGTTCGATCTCCATGGTACGGAAAGCAGATCTCGACCCGTGGGAGTGGGACTCGCGGATGGCTTCGCAGTACCAGCACGTGCATTCTGAGTAGGGTTTGTTGGTCAGTTTCTGGTACGTCTTGCTCGTCCAAGCGAACGCATCGTTGAGTTTCAATTCAGTGACCTTGTCGTCGTGGTCGATAAATTGCTTGCACAGCAGGACGGTGTGGGACATGTATTCCTTTGGACTCAGTTGATGGGTATGCCAGGCGAGATCGACGTCGAGCGTGGGAACGGCCATGTCGCGGGGATGTTTGGCCATGATTTTGAGGAAGACTCCGTACTTCTCGATGAGGCGAGACATGGTGTGCGGCAGAGCGGGGGAGTGCAGCCAGTCGATGTTGTGCATCTTTTCGATGAAGCTTCCTTGGCGGACGACGGCGCCATTGAGATCAAGGGCGAAAGCGCTGGAGTTGTCCCAGTAGCGTGCCATGGTTTTGCGCACGGAGATCTTGATTGTCTTGGGCGCTGGAAGATCGAGAGATACACGCATGAGGGCTCTGTCCTTGAAGGCGGCTTCAAGATCCTGACGAAGGCGATCCATGGACGGGGCTTTCTGATCGCGGAGATGGAAGCCGAGATCGCGGCGAAGAGGAACGTTGAATTCGTCGAGGGCATCGTCTTTCACGCCAAAGGCTCTCCAGGGGATACCTTTGACACCGAGAAGTGTGCCGCGCATGGGCAGGTCTTGGTCTCGAAGAAGTATGATGTCGTTGAGCATTCTGGAGGCGCGGAGTTGTTCATGATCGAAAAGAGTACCGCAGTAGTTGCAAACGTGGGAGAAGCCCTTGTCGCAGTATCCTGAGCCGGAAGAGATGATCTCATCGGTATTTTTGAGGAGGATATCTTTGTCGCGAATGTCTTCGGTCAGTTTGTAGAAGGGATACGATCTGCTCTTATCGATAGTGTTCCATGGCACCGAGTTCCTTGCGCAGCATGAGGGGCATGGAACCACCTTGGATGAATCCTGCGCGGTATCGGGTGCAAGATTGTCCCACGGCTGATCTGTCAACTCGTTCCAGTATGCTTCAGAGCTAGGAGCATATTCAAAAGTCGTCGAATCGATGGATGCTGCGACAGTCTCCCAAGGCATACCTCGCTTCCAAAGCGATACTCTGCCAGCTCGCAAGCAATCCTCGAGATACGCCCTCGGGTTAAGCATGTGCGAGTGCCAAACCATGAGGACGTCCACCGGCGGCAAGGTATCTGGCTCAATGCGGTACTCGTTCCCAGCATCGCCCTCGAGCAACCATCCCTTCTGCCCCAGTACCTTGAGAGATTTCCGCGTGATCGGCGGGCCTGTGTCCATAGCCGTGAGCCACGTTTCGTACCTGTCGACTGCTCGCTCAACGTAGATTGCCCATCGCTTCTCGGCGAGCCTCTTCAGGCACTCAGCTCGACCATCATTAGTAGCCGGAACTTGCTTAAGGGTGGGGTTCTGGATGCCGAAAAGTCCATCTCGGGAGGCGACGTCGGCTTTGAGTCGGTAGAAGCACTCGAGAAGTTTGAGGTGAGCGATACACTCTGCAGTCATAGGGAGGCCGTCTTTGCCTCGGCCAGGTATGCTCAAATTGCTGAAGCCTGCAGTGATGTCCGGGACATCGATGGCATGTTCCGGGTCGTGGCGATCCTGGAATTGTTCGTAGTCTGGTGGTGGCTGATCCCGAAGAGAAGGTGGCGAGGATTGTGAGTCGCTGATCGAGGAAGAGTCGGAAGCTCGCTCTGTTGTGACTGTGACTTCCTTCCTCTTTTCAGAGCGACTGAACAGTTTTGAGAGCCTGTTAGGCATCTTGGTATATTGTAGGGTTGTTATCGTATAGCTGATAGTGATAGGTGCATCAAGTTGGTTGGAGGTAGATGAGTTGAAAAGAGAAGTGCAGGCGACACTACTTATGTATTTGAGGCTATGATCGCCAGAGGAAGGAAGCCTGGGTTCATTGTATTCGTATCTCCGGTCGATGAGGTTTGAGGCCTAGATAGCTTCAACCAGGCCCGTTCAGAGTTTCGTCGGCATACCACAGTCCTCGGGGTTCTCCAAATGACTTGACGCTGGTTGAATACCTGCACAGCAAATGATTAGCGGGAAGAATGACCGCGGTGGACCTTCTGGAAGGACCAAAGGAAGGTGTTGTGCGCAGTCTGGTTACGGTAGCCATCCATGGCGCCTCCTTCACAGCCCACCAGCTTGACGCTTAGCAGCTATCACGTGTAAACTTTAATCCTCGACGTCGGAAATGCGGACATATCTAAGGTACATCATGGCGAGGACAATGTACTTCTCCGCGATCGGCATGCAATTGCAGGGCTGTGCAGGACAGTTTCCGGGTCGTGGCATAAATTCTGAGATGTGGTCGTCTATCAGCTGTTCCTAGCGTGGGAGGCCTCTCGGCTCTGCTCTGTGGTCATATGAGCCGTCTCGAATTGGGAGCATGTATCTGGTCGCTGTCGTAGCGATACTGCCGATCCCAGAACAACGAAGCTCACACAGTCGTTTCCGCCCATTCATCGTGTTGATATAATCATGCAGCACACTTCGTTTCAGAAAGGCTCGCTCATAACGCCTTGCCCATGAACTTCCTCTTCGAGAAGCTGAGCCACCACTGTGGAAAACCATTAGCAAAAGTCTCCAGCCTCAATCTGCGTCCACCACTCCTCTCCCTGTCCCCTCAATCACACTCACCTTACTCGGCACCCCCGTCCCATCCGCATACACCCGATTCAACAACCTCGCCGCCAACTCCTGCCTCATCTGCATAACATACTGCCTCAACACCTCCGCCTCGTTCCGATCCCTCGGTGCTTCAAACATCTGGTTCAGCGGAAACCCCGCATCCCCCGGAACCGCGAAATTCGTATCCAACGCACTACTCATCACCGCTTTCTCCGCCTCTTTCCGCCCCATGTTCGGCCGGATCTTGTTCAGCGCTTCGGTGACGTATAAGATGCCATAGATCAGCACGCGGTCTGCTGGGCCTTTGATCTCGAAGTTGCGAAAGAAGGTGTTGGCGCGGAAGAGGGAGAGGACTTCGTCGAGGGGGTCGTAGGATTCGTTGGACGGGTCGATGTCGAGTTCGGTGGTGGAGGTTAGGGCGGGAAGTTGTTGGGCGGGACCGCGGGTTCGGGTGCGGAGGGGGAGGAGGGCGAAGTTGCCGATGAGTTGTTGGTTGGGCTCGTCGAGGAATACGGAGTGGTAGGCGGGCATGGTGGGTGGTAGATGCACGGGGGATGTCCTCGAATGGTGGATGTGCAGTCAGTAGTTCGTGTGTGTCGTCGTCTTGCTTGCAGAGTCCCCTGTGTTGTCCTCTCCGTCCGAAATGTCAATGTCGTGAAGTTGAATGCTCGTCACAAGCGAAAGCCCGCCATTGCGTGGACAGCTCTCCAGCGGCCGAACTTTAGCCGTGCGCATGCGCCGGGCCGATCTGGGCTTGGACGACGACCTCATCAGCAGAGACACTGCAGTTCCTTGGACCTCACATCGCCAACTCGCACCGAACCATCGCCGTTTCGAACCTGACGACCGACTGCGTACTACTCTGAGGAATACCTGAGGCCGACTACACGACATCGAGCGACACCCGCACCTCCACCCGATCCCGCCTCGCAGGCGGCGAAGAGATAGAGCCACAATGAAGCCCGTCGTTTCCGCCTTCAACGCATGGACATGGTATGTATACCTTCAGCAAACGAATTAGTTAGGGTGATCTATGAAGAAATCAGCGAGCTAATCTCTGCTTCTCTACGATAGCATCGTCATCTCCATCTTCGCGATCGTGATCCTCAGCACAATTGGCGGTACGTCTCGATACAGCTCCTCAGGGCTGCGATAGGAATGGAATCAGGACCGAAAGCTGACTGGGCTTGTGATAGGCATGTTCGCCAACAACAACCACTCCCTGATGGGATCGAAGGAGGACCCGAAGGATGGAGCCAAAGTCGCTACCGCGGTGTTTAGTGCTGTGGCTGTATACGGGGTACGTTCTTTCAATCTCGTCGATTCATAATTTCCGACAGCAAGGCGAGCAGCGGAAGAAGAGGTTATGGCTTCGTGGCATGCAAGGGAAGCGCCCATTGGACTGCGGATAGTGATGCTGACCTGTGCGGCTTCTCTAGGCTTTCCTACTATTCTGCGGATGCCAGGCACTTTTGCACAAACGAGCGAGTCGGCGAGGAGAGATTGCACTACGATGAAGAAGATATCAGGCGCAACAGTGAAGCGGAGTGATGAGCTGGGCATGGATGAGATGGGAGGGCAAAGAGCTTTGCGAGCTTGCGCGATTTTACGACTGCAAATCAAACACTTGCCTTTGTGCACACCCTTCGACACTCGTTTCCACAATAAGGTTGGAAGGGAACGCAATGCTTGAGCAGGATACCCAGAAAGAGCATGATTGGATACTGCTTTCTGCATGCACACAGGCAAGTGGACGGCGTTCTGGAGTCGAGAGGGGTTTGAAAGTACTACTCGAGATAGACGGGTATCGGAATTCTTTGGGCCAGGTCAGCAACGCAATGCATCGACCGGGCAAAGATTACAAGCATTCTGACCACTGTGCACTCCCGACGATGGTCCCTAGGAATCACCTGAAAGACAGTCGGCTTGTCCTACATATTGACTCGATGCGAGCTCGAGGTCTTTGACAGTACCTGACAACGAGCTACTGCTTTCTCGGCAACCGTCTCTCTGCATTCTGATCTACGCTGGCACAATCATAGGTTGCTTTGCTTTTCTTTTCGCCTTCCCTTGAATGTTATATGAGACTGGCGAGTGCGGACAGCGACAGTCACAGCAGTACATTCGTCGCTTGAGTCCGTTTCATCGCACCAGCAATTGCGAGTTCTTGTGAACTGTGAACGAGGATAAGGACCGTTCAAGTCAGAGGAATCCGGACGACATCCAGCTGAGCACAAGTTGCCGGCAATACCTAAGCGGACGAAGCTGCGGCGAAAGCGCCTTCCCCGATTGGCTGTAGCTCTTGTAGACGATCTCTCCAGCTTCGAATATTCTGGAGCAACCATTTCTCCAACGTCCACCTCTCCATCTCTTCCCACCACCGCACGACCTCCACGACACACCCTCGTTGGATCGCTCGATCTCCATCATCTGGTCTTCCGACTCCATCGTCCATTGGCATCTCCAACGACCGCCATCATGCAGCGCGCCTTCACATCCGCCCCGAGGGCAATGGCCCGCTCATCCTCGAGAATAACTCCCGGCTCGCTCGTACAACAACGATTCGCACACAAGGAGTTGAAGTTCGGTGTCGAGGGCAGAGCTGCTCTCCTCACCGGTGTTGAGACTCTCGCAAGAGCTGTTGCCACAACATTGGGACCCAAGGGTAGAAATGTCTTGATCGAGTCCAGCTATGGCTCGCCAAAGATCACCAAGGGTATGCATATACTCATATCGGCATATACCATCAAGCCATCACTAACACAATTTCCACAGACGGTGTGACTGTCGCCAAAGCCATCACCCTCAAGGACAAGTTTGAGAACCTTGGCGCCCGATTACTCCAGGATGTCGCCAGCAAGACCAACGAAGTTGCTGGTGACGGTACTACCACCGCCACCGTCCTCGCCAACGCCATCTTCTCCGAGACCGTCAAGAACGTCGCCGCCGGCTGCAACCCAATGGACCTCCGCAGAGGTACCCAGGCCGCCGTCGAGGCCGTCATCGAGTACCTCCAAGCCAACAAGCGCGACATCACCACATCCGCCGAGATCAGCCAGGTCGCTACCATTTCCGCCAACGGCGATACACACATTGGTGCTCTTCTCGCCAGCGCGATGGAGAAGGTCGGAAAAGAGGGTGTCATCACTGTCAAGGAGGGCAAGACGATCACCGATGAGCTCGAAGTCACTGAGGGCATGAAGTTCGACCGTGGTTTCATCTCCCCATACTTCATCACCGACACCAAGACACAAAAAGTCGAGTTTGAGAAGCCATTGATCCTCCTCTCCGAGAAGAAGATCTCCGCTGTGCAGGACATTGTCCCAGCTCTTGAGGCCTCTCAGCAGCTCCGCCGTCCTCTTGTCATCATCGCCGAGGACATTGATGGTGAGGCTCTTGCTGTCTGCATTCTCAACAAGCTCCGTGGTCAACTTCAGGTCGCCGCCGTAAAGGCTCCCGGCTTCGGTGACAACCGCAAGAGCATCCTCGGAGATATCGCCGTCCTCACTTCGGGCACTGTCTTCACCGATGAGCTCGACATCAAGCTCGAGAAGGCCACTCCAGACATGCTCGGCTCCACCGGCTCCATCACTATTACGAAGGAGGACACCGTCATCCTCAACGGTGAGGGTACCAAGGACATGGTCAGCAACCGCTGCGAGCAGATCCGCGGCGTCATCGCCGACCCAACCACCTCCGACTACGAGAAGGAGAAGCTCCAAGAGCGTCTCGCTAAGCTCTCCGGCGGTGTGGCCGTCATCAAGGTTGGTGGCGCCTCCGAGATCGAAGTCGGCGAGAAGAAGGACCGCATGGTCGATGCTCTCAACGCCACCCGTGCCGCTGTCGAGGAGGGTATCCTCCCCGGCGGTGGCACTGCTCTCCTCAAGGCTGCCGCCAACGCTCTCAACAACGTCAAGACCGCCAACTTCGACCAGCAGCTCGGTGTGTCCATTGTCAAGAACGCCATCACTCGTCCTGCACGCATGATCGTCGAGAATGCCGGCACCGAGGGTTCCGTCGTTGTTGGCAAGCTCATGGATGAGTTCGCTTCCGACTTCAACAAGGGTTTCGACAGCCAGAAGGGCGAGTACACTGATATGATCGCTGCTGGTATCCTCGATCCCTTCAAGGTCGTGCGCACTGGCTTGACTGACGCGTCCGGCGTTGCGTCTCTTCTCGGAACAACTGAGGTTGCTATTGTCGAGGCTGCGGAAGAGAAGGGTGGTGCACCGGGTGGTGGCATGGGTGGTATGGGCGGTATGGGAGGCATGGGCGGCATGGGCTTCTAAGCGGATGGAAGCGGTTCGTGTGCCCAAGGCAGCGTCATGTGCGCTATGATACCCACGCTTTGTCCAAATCCTCATCCCCGGACCATCGACCTGAACTCTCACTTCGGTGTCGAAGGAACGGGCCCTGTACAAAAGACGTTCGACGACTACTTTGCTGGAAACTCCGCCTTGATCAAAGACGGAGCCGGCCTGTGCTCACGCTACACTCCACTCAGTATGCATGGGAAGGAAGGAAAAGGAGAAAGGAAAAGGAGCTTGGAATGTATATGGTACTGTACCACCACACCGTGTGTTTGTATTTGATTGATAGCGTTTGTGTAGATAGAACAAGAAGAAATCCTTCGAAAAGTCCGCTCACCAGGACACCTTTCTTTCGCGGTGTCGGCCTTCATTTTATTCGCCTCATGACGACATGCTGACTGATGGGCACTCAGCAAAGCACGACACAAGCATATACACCGGCCGTCGCGCGCCGAATTAGGCCGTAGAGACCCATTGCTCGGAGACATTCGTCTTTTGCCCGGAGTCCAGCGGATTAGGCTCATACCTCTCCCGTATGACAGAGGCCCTCGAAGGCACACATCTACTGCGGCATAGCTACCTCTGAGGCTGCGAGCATCGATCAAATCATGCCCAGGAACGACCCTTCGATCGAACACCACCATGACAGCGTGAAGAAGCGCGAGGAGGATACGGACAGGCAGGGGCTTTGTACGCCACTGGAACTTGAACATGATGTTGTAGTCTCGGATCACAAAACTGCCTCGAAGAGATGGGATTGAATGCTCGAGGTCAAGGCACTAAGGAATCGCCCGTCGCATCACTCCCCTCCGCAAGGTCGTCTATCTCCCGATTCTGGAGTTTCTTCACTCTGCGCTCGTTGTTGGGTCGGCCCAGACCAAGGAAGAGAGAAGGAAACTTGGCCAAGCAAAGTTCGCAAAGCATATCCTGCTTCACCGCTCGCTTGCGAACCCTCCAACTCCCCCCTCCGCCCAAGCAAACGCTCAAGCGTACCCATCGTTAGGCGCAAAGCTGAACGTTCGTCAGTGCGGTATTCTCCGTCAGAAGGGAAGTGCAGTAGCCGGAAACACATACCCCAATATTGGCGCCATCGGTGTTGCAATGCAAGGTTCCAGTGTCGCCGCCGCAGGATAGAAAGCTTCATGGTGGAGACGTCCTTGTTGCGATGATATCCAGGCGCAAAGACCAATCAGATGGGCGCTGCTTGACTGAACACGAGGGTGGCGGCTCGAAGTAGTGTGGATGTTGAGAATACTGGACCGGACTGCGAATCCCGGCAAGGAACTACTAAACTCGATACGATCGGACCATACTCTAACGAACAGACTGTCGGTCTGTCTCGGATCGATCAAAATGCGCCGCGAGGGAGGATGAAATCTGGTGTTCAAGGTCAGAGGACCGTCCACCTCCAATGTCGTGCATCCTCTGCTCTGCATCTGCCCGCGCACCACGGCAGAAACGCACGTCTTCCGATCAGGGAAGTCAGGTCGTCGTTGTCGAGGAAGGAAAGCAATTCCGCACGTCGCGTGATGTGCGCTGGCCCCGGCTCGCCTCGTCCTCTCTCTCTCCCCACGGCAACCCGAGCGCAGCCACCGTTTACGAGCAAAGCTATAACTTCCGATTAGTGCGGTCCCTCCGAGGCGAAGTGCTGCCCGCTCAAAGCGCTTCGGACAAAGAAAGGACGAGTCACATACCCCGGGATTGGTCTCGTCCGTGTTGCACTGCAACGGGTTGTTCTTGCTGCCCTGGCCGTTGTTGTCGCAGTTGCAGGCCAGCGGCTTGGTGATATCCGAGCGATCGTTGCAGGTTGGGGCGAAGCAAGATGCTCCCGCGCGAGGGAGGTGGAGGGTGGAGAGGAGGAGGGCGAAGATGAAGGATGTGAGGTTCTCCATTGTTCTTGGTTGGGCGTTTGTGATGGGTTTTTCTGTGGTTGGCTGATTGGGACGGGGCTTCCGCTGTATTTTGGTAGGAAGGAGAAAGACGCAGGAGGTGGAGGGGCGGAGAGTATTTATATCAACCCGGGACGCAATTGAGGTCAGGGTTCCTGGCTCCGTTCGTGAAAGTGGGCAGCCAGGCCCCGGAAGTCGGACATGGGAACATGCGTACTCCTTGTCTGAAGTTGTTACGGCACTGCCACAGCGTACAGGAATAGCGCTTACTATGGAAATTCAATCGACGCCCTTTCTAGACGGCGATGAATGACGTGAAAGAAGCGAGGAAAAGACATCGAGGCATGGTTGCAGACCTTAAAGTCCTGCCTCTTTCCGCGAGGCCATCGTCCATATAACGGGTATCTTATGCGCTCCAAGAGAAAACAGACTCACATGCATACAAGCGCCACAACCCAAATCACTCCTCTTTCCCACAAGTCCCTCTTCATCAGAAGAGCTCAATCCCTCCAACATCAAAGTAATTCATCCCCCTCCGCACCCCTCCTCAATCCCCCAGCAACACCCCTCAGTCTCTCCGTAAACACGCCCCAAACATCCCCCACTCCTCCCTCCTCATCTTCGCCATCCCCACCAATCCCATGTGTCATAGCACTCATCCCGTCAACCCGCTGATGATACCTCACAAATTCTTCCACCGCTTGCACCAGCGCTCCGAGCTTACCTCCCTTGAGACTTCCCGCTACGACCTTCCTGACTTGAGCGTCGAGACAGAAATTCGCCAGTACGACGGAGAGGTATCCGAATGCTACGTTTGAGAGGCCGCTGGCGAGAGAGGAGGCGTTGTTTGTAGCTGCGTGGTTGCGGCCGAAGGTTGAGACTAGGTCGTCGAGAACGGGGCGCGTCTCGGGCCTCAAAGCGTGGAGTCGAGCGGTGGTGGAGGAGGTGGTGAGGTTGATTGCTATGCCCATTGCTAGTACCAACAGATCCAGTGGGAGGTTCGCTTCCGGCGTTGGGTCTGGAATGGAGGTGGTTGTCAAGTCGACGTCGGAGGAGAAGGTTAAGCTCGGTGATGAAGGTGGTAGAGGAGCGGTGGTAGCGAGGTGCGTGAAGCCTGTGGAGATGGAGGTGAGGAGTGCGTGAATCGTTGCAGGATCGGAGGAGAAGAGTCGCACGTTGCGGACGTTGTCGTTTGTGAGGTTCAGACATAGGCGGAGGGTGAGGAAGGAGAGGTGTTGGCGTTGCGCAGTTGACTCAGTAGGTTGAGAGATGGAAAGGAGTGCGCTAAGGCGGGTGACGACGGGGGAGGGCCAGGACAGAGAGATGGTGCTGGTTGACAGGGATTCAAGGATGGAAACGGACAAGATGAGGTCCGTTGGTGGCGTGGCTGCAGAGAGGTTATTCAGCTCGGCTTGGGAGAAGACGACTTCCTCGAGGTCGTGGGAGGCTAGTATCTCTGATCTGTCGCCTGAGCGGCGGAGCTTGCCGACCAGCAAGTCGAGAGTCTTCAGGGCGATGGTGCGGCTGGTGCGGCTGGTGACCAGACTTGGTCGATCTTCAGCCCACAGAACTTCGTTCTTCGCCGAGTTGGTGACAAAGTCCAAAAATGTTGATATGGCGGCCTTGGACATGTTGTTCCTCCGTTCACGCGCCAGCTTCCTTGGGTCAGTCCGCCCATCCAACAGCCGCACAAGCCAAGGCAAGACTCCACCATCTCGGAACGTCTGCGATGCATGCTCGGGAGATCCACCCGCAAGCATTACAGCAAAACTCGTCGCCAGCGCATAATCCGCCACATCATCAGGAGCAGTCCCGCATTCAGCCAGAAGGCGCTGCTCAAAGCCCTGGCGAAAAAGTCTCTCCACCACGCCTTTCTCCACAAGCTTTGTTGCAATTTCAACCATGGCAGATCGCCTCCTGCCGCGAGCGGAATGGTTGTGGTCGGCAATGTCGTCCATCAAGCTACCAATGTCATCCATGAAACGCTGATGCCCACCGCCGGCTCTCAGTTCGTGGATCGTACGCAGTCGTCCTGATGCGCCTTCGTCCTCGCTGTCCTCGAGATCGAATGCAGAGTTCTGTGAATTTGCGGCCGCCTTTCCAGATATCCGTCGCTCTGGCGCTGATGGACGTTGAGGCGTCTGGGATGGCATCTCCATCAAGCCGTCTTCAAAACTGTCCTCGGGCAGATAAGATCTTACGCGCGCATATGTTATCTTTGGCCCGGTGTTCTGAGTCGCCACCTGAGTTTGAGATTGAGAGGCTTGCTCCATGTTGCCATCTGCCATTTCGACATCTGACTGCTCATCATTCTCGGATTCATCTGAAGATTCCTCGCTCGAGCTGCTTCTTCTTGCTGACGCTTTCAATCGATCAACCAATCTTGGCTGTTGACGACCAACGTCCGAGTTTGACTTCGGCATCATTCGAGAAGCCATGGTGGTAGGTTTCAATGATCTTCTCGTGCTGCCAATGTTCAGATCCTTCATGGGTAACACACTGGGTGATGAAGCCGCTGCCGTGTCGCTTGACAATAGTCGATTCCAGACCTGGGCCTGCTTGGGAGTCATTCCAGCGCTCGCTTTTAACGCCGTCTTCGGAGACGAGGTCAAAGCAGCATCAACGGTCTTTTGGGGAGTTGCGGGCCTGCTGATCACCTCCGGCGGCGATTGCGCTGTGTCGGTCGTGTCGGTATCTGTCGGAACCATCTCACTCAGCCGAGCAGGCGCAGATTCCATTTTCCGAGGTGAGGAATACGCCGTCAATTTTCCGCGTCGCTTATTGTGCTGAGCCGGTATTCGCTTCGAGGGAATCGAAGTTTTCTTCGTTGCTTCGTCGGCGCTTGAGTCGGGAAAGTCGAAGTCGTCCGGCTTCGCAAGCTTCTCGTCCCTCTCACCTGGTTCAGGTGTACTGCAATCAGGAGCTTCCATTACGTCTACCATGACCGTATCCTGCACATCAACGTTCTGCTTGTCGGATCTGGTCCGCTTCCGAGGGCTTGCTGATCTTCCATTGTCCGGCCCTGCCCGCTTCTGTAATCGTGGTGCCGGTTTCGCCTCTTCAAGCTTGCTTATCTGTCCTCCGGAGCCCGACTGCAGTCTCCTCGCTTTCAATCTCTCTGCCGCGCTCACAACCCGCGGACTTGGGGTGTCACTGGGTATGCTCTCCACTTTCCTCTCAAGTAACTTCTTCGTAGCAGACGGTGGATTCGCGACCAGTGCAATGCCGCTCTCACTCGTCTTAGACTCTTCAATGTCTAATCCCATTCCGTCGTTGTTTGTCCTGGTAGAGTCAACTCTGCTTGGCTCCTTCGTCGCGGTCGTCCTCTTCTTCTCCCACGGAGCGAGCTCGACCTTTTGCTCTTGAAACGTCGGTGCCTTGACCTTTTTCGTAAACCGTGGTGGAGATCGCGCCTTGACAGGAGATAGCTCGTCGGCATCTGACGACTCCGTAGACGAGACATCCCATGCATCCTTCTTCTTTGATTCCGCCTTCCTCTTGACTGGCTTCAGCTTTGAAGGTTTCGCTTGAGCCACTTGTGCTGACGCTGGCTTTTGCGATCGAGCGTTCGGAGAGATGGGTATGGCCGGCGCGCCGAGTTCGTCATCCAGGGAATCCAGATCGGTGAAATTCCACGAGTTGACGGACCGCGCGGTCTTGCCATATGTCGCCTGCTTGCGCCGGCGTGGCTGCTGTATTGACATTGTTGCCATTTCGACCGACCGAGAAGCCTGGATGTTTCGGCCGGAAAGGTGTTGTGATCAGCTCGGATCCATTGTCGTCGCTGCGATCAGCTGAAAGAGTCCTTTGGCGATCGTGGTCCGAATGCGCCGGTCGTGATTGCCCTGAAATCAGCGGTCGGCCCGTCAGCGTCACAAGCCAGTGAAGACCTGATGCTATGTATCGACCTCTCCGGATCGCTATCCAAAGATTGTGTGTAACAAAAGCGATCGTTGTGTCGGAGGATGTTGTGTTGTTCGGCATCAAACAACGAGACCCTGGAAGCCAACATGGTCCACAGGGCTGAACACGGCGGCCCAAACGTTCGAGACAGATCGGAGCTGCCCGCTTTGCCCGCAACCCTAAGCGATAAGACAACTCCACCCCGATTCCATCTTTGCATCTTCGACACCATGTGACATTGGAATCCGTATGAGAAGTCTGCACTTGACTCGTCGACATCTCCAACGACAGTTCTATGCGATTTCACTGCAAGGCAAGGAAGACTGACAACGAGCGCTGTGACGCCTTTCTCCCCAGCATGGCTTCAGAAGGACAGCCATCACCAGTGATCCGGGTAAATTCTGAAGGGCATATCTTGTCGAAGCATGGCTAACTCGTATACTCTTCCGTGTTCAAGGCTCCAAGCCAACAACTCGGCCCGGATTACAAGACATCTACCGACAGACCGACCGCCACAGTCTCAACGAACCCGAAGATTCACAATCTGCACATCCTACCGCAGACTCCTCAGCTCATCGCGCTTCTCACGTTTGTCTCCAGGCTTGTCTTTTGCAACCCGCCCAGAACTAATCTCATCCTGACAGCATGCTCCGCGACAAAAACACCGGCCGCGCAGACTTCATCTTCCACTCCAATCGCATCTCTCGCCTCCTGGTCGAAGAAGCTTTGAACCATCTTCCGGTACTCCCTCACACGATCACTACTCCCGTCGGCCGAACCTATGCCGGTGTCGAATTCGAAGGCAAAATCTGCGGCGTGTCCATCATGCGTGCCGGCGAAGCCATGGAACAAGCTCTTCGGGAGTGCTGTCGTTCCGTCCGAATTGGCAAGATCCTCATTCAGCGCAACGAGGAGACATCCCAGCCACAACTCTTCTACGACAAGCTGCCCGAAGATATCAAGAACCGATGGGTCCTCTTACTGGATCCGATGTTGGCTACCGGGGGAAGTGCCTTGATGGCGGTGGATGTGCTTTTGAGCAAAGGTGTGCCGGAGGAGAGGATCTTGTTCCTCAACCTCATCGCAAGTCCCGAGGGTGTGCAGAACTTCGCGGATAAGTTCCCGAAAGTGAGAGTGGTCACTGCATTTGTTGATCAGGGACTAAATGAGAAGAAGTGAGTAGTGTACGGGGAATGACGTGGACTGTGTTGCATACTAACGATCTTTCCAGCTACATTGTTCCAGGACTGGGCGACTTTGGCGACCGATTCTATACTCTTTGATTATCAGCCGAGACGATCACTTGTTCCTCCTCTCGTTGGCTACGCCTCAAATAGACTCCACTTCGACTTTTGACGCCTTCAATTGGCACAGGCAGGAATACGCCTGTGCGGATGGATTCAGAATAACCTCGGTCTACAATCTACACGCTGGCAATAAACATTAATGGCATTTAAAGACTAAAGGATGTTATCGCTACTGCACGCGACGACGACGGACATTATGGAACCTCCCGCCCAATCCCGGCGAATTTGCCGGAGGTTGCATCCTTCGCTTGCCCAACCCAAGCCACCGACAAGGGCTGCGATCCGAACATGTCCAGATGCATCGCTTCGTGAAGCCCTGAACCAACCGATTCATTCTGCCAACAACGCGGTGCTCTCTCGCTAACGCCATGCATCTCCACAATCGGCATGTCCGACAGTCCGAGCACCCGTCTAAGATGGGGTCGAAAACCGGTGAAACTACCGAGAGGAGGACTGACATAGATATTCTGAATCGTCCTCTCCACGCTTTTACATCCGCTCGTCGCCATGAAGAAACGGCTCTTCTTCTCGCTGACTCTAGTGCTGGCCACACTACGATTCGCAGCTGGACAGAGGGACAATGAGAACACGACAACACCCCTATGGGCTTTAGCCAGCAAGTTGGAGGCTGGATCCTCGACGATCTGCGGCAAAACGTTCGAGGATGCCAATGCGACAGGCATCTTCTACATCAATCCGAATGTCCTGCAGGGACCTCAGACGGGGCAGCAAAATACTGGACGAACTCAAGACTCGGGTCTTGCTGTTACTGTGCATTCTGCTCCCGACATCGGCAACTCATCGCTCAACGCGACCTCCTCGAGCTACGGTTTGTGGTATAACACTTTCGGAGCGAACTATTCTGGAGACTTCTCCCTGGGTTACGATGTGAGCAGCGATGATGTGGAAGCTGCTCGACTCGCTGGCTGATCTCATATTTGTAGGTCTGCGCCATCCTGGGCTTCTCTCTAAACTACAACACTCTGCTTCGAGGCCAGGACGATGACGGCACATGCTCGTCAGCTCTCGACGAGAAATGTTCAAACGCCCTCACAGCCGTGACCGAGCAACATGCCAACTGGCTCACCACGCCTGATAGGATCGGACCAGGCTCGAATCTGACAAATACGAGTCTACCAGGTCTCTGCAACACACTCGCCGGAAACCTGCGCGATAACTTCCCGAGAGACTGCTCATACTTCTTCGACGAGTCGTAGGTCCATCGCGCCGTGCGACACGAAATCACATGCTGATAGAAAACAGAGCAGTCCAAGCCCTCGGCTTTCCTCTCACCTCCAACGGTGAAAACTACAACACAGTCCTGAACCCCAACTGTACTCTCAATGAAACCTGGCAAGGCGCCGTGAGCATCTACAACAACAACTCCGAAAGCGTCTACACATCATGGATCCAAGCCGTGACACCACTTCTCTTCGTTCGTTCACCGCAAGCCTCCCATCTCCTGCCCAACCCGTCTGACCCACAATCTAGGTCTTCATGCCCGTCGCCGACTTCGCCCAAGACATCGCCACAACCCGCATCTCCTCCTCCAAAGCCGAGCTCTCCTGCCTCCGCATCGAGAATATTCGCGCAGACAGTCTGAAACCCTCACCTGCTCCAGAACCCACTCCCGTCGCTTACAATGTGACCTCTACGCCGGCTCCCGCTCCAGCGTCTACGGAGTCTTCCGTGGTGGAGATCAGCCTCACAGTCGGCGACATCGTCGGTATTGTCGTGGGCATCATCGCAGCTATCGTACTGGTGGTGGGCGGGGTGGTGATCTTTCGTTGGCGAAAGCGAAAAGCACGGCGTCTCGCAGCTCGAAACGATGCCAACACGGGCGGTTTGGGGGTTGAAAAAGCTGAGCTGCCAGGGGAGTCGAGTAAGAAATTGGGCCCCGGAAAGGTCCACGAGCTAGGCGTGGATGGCAGCCAGGTGGGAGAACTGGAGGCGAAGGATAAGGCGTTTCAGCTGCCTGCTACGATCGAGGAAGGAGGGAAGTTGGGTCCGACTGAGTTGGCTGGTGATGAAGGGCAGAAGAAGGAGGACAGCCAACCGAGGATTGCGGAGTTACCCTGAGGTGACATGGGATTGCACAGCAGAGTCTGCGACTGTCTTTGAGCGTTCTGATATTTAACAAGCACATATGCATCGATATTGATCCCGAGCAACGCCGAGCGATTGTCGGCCTTCAAGCTGTAAGACCAAGACCAAGACAATCATTCGGGGCCGAAGCTGCCAGGTGCCTCGCCGATATGCACGAAAGTATTGATTCCGCCTACCCCTGTCACATCTTCAGCCTCAGCGGGTCCATTGCCAACACACGGATCCACCTCCCGGCATGTCGACGACAGCCGTTCATCTTGGCTTGTGTGGATGATTTGACTGATGATCGATGGGTGCCTAGAGCTTCCTGCTTACATCCATGTACCGCATGAGGTTGCTGCACGACCGCTTGACACGAGCCTGAATATTCGCCAGGTCGAATTGAGCAACGACACAATGGCATTCACTATGCTTCTCCTTACCATCGCTGCAGCAGCCATATCATACTTCGCCTTCATCCTCATTCAACAACGAGCCATCAACCATGTTCGTATTCCCCTCCCCAAGCTCCATCCTCTTAATCGCCAAACTGACCGATTCAACAGGCCGATTTCACCTACGCCCAAACACACAACTGCCAACCAGCATCCATCCTCGAACCCGAGAAATCCGACCTTGGACTGGGCCTCCTCCTCCGAACATTCCGTGTAGCAAAAGAACAAAGCCTCCTCCATTTCTTCAACAACTTAGTCCGCAGTACCGGGATCTGGACGTTCGAACAACGCCTCCTGGGAATCAGTGGGATCGATACTTTTGAGCCGGAGAATGTGGAAGCTGTGCTGAGTACACAGTTTGAAGGTATTGTCATTCTTCCATCAATAGTTGGCGTGGTATAGGAGCTGACGGAACGAGTAGACTTCGATCTAGGCGAAAGACGTAAAGTCTTCTTCGCTCTCCTGGGCGATGGGATCTTCACGCAAGATGGCGCTGCGTGGGCGCACACTCGTGCTTTATTGAGGCCGGCTTTTTATCAGCAGAATATGGATCGGATGTTGGATGAGATTGATGGTTTGGTGGGGAAGATGCTGAGGGATGTTCCCGAAGGAGAAGTGGTCGATTTTCAACCATTGTTCTTTCGATTGACGTTGGAGACGACGATGTCGCTTCTTTTTGGCCGGAGAGTGGAGGGTGGCAATGAGGAGAGGAAGAAAGTGGAGATGGATGGTTTTGCTGCAGCGTTTGATGAAGCGCAGGATTGGTTGGCTAGGAGAGGGAGGCTGGGTGGATTGTATTGGTTGATCGACGGGCCTGGGTTTCGGAGATCGTGTCGAACTGTGCATCGATTTATTGACGCTGCGATCGAGGAGGCGATCAAGGCCAAGCACGTGGACGTGGCCGAAAAAGAAGGATACTCCGTGCTGGGAGCTTTGCTACCCGAGACCCAAGACCGGAAAGTGTTGAGAGAACAGTGTCTGAACGTCCTCTTGGCGGGGAGGGATACGACAGCTTGTCTGCTGAGCTGGACGTGGTAAGTCTCCCAACCCGCAGGGATCCGCAGAAATCCACTGACGTTGACATACTCCAGCCGCCTCCTAGCATCCCACCCCAAAACCCTCGCAACCATCCGCCGAGAAATCACCCAAGTCTGCGGCTCCAACCCTTCTCCTCCAACCCGCGCCCAATTGAAACGCATGCGCTACCTCGATGCCGTTCTCAAAGAAGTCCTCCGCCTCTATCCCTCCGTGCCCATAAACTCCCGCACAGCATCCCGCACCACGACCCTGCCCACCGGCGGCGGTCCAGACCTCACCTCACCTATCCTCGTCCGCAAAGGACAAGCAGTAGCCTACAGTCCGTACATCATGCATCGACGAGAAGACATATTCGGTCCCGATGCAGCGTCTTTTCGGCCGGAGAGATGGATCGAGAATGATGGCCGACTGTTCGCGGAAGCGGGATGGGCGTATTTGCCGTTCAATGGAGGGAGGAGGGTATGTTTGGGGCATGAATTCGCGCTGTTGGAGGCGGGGAGTGTGGTCGTTGGTATGGTGAGGCGGTGGAGGGAGTGGAAGGTGGCCTCGGATGGGGAGGGCTTTCCGGAGGTCGGGATGGAGAAGCAGAAGGTGACATTGGTGGTCAGTTGTGCGGAAGGGTGTAGACTTGAGGTCAAGAGATGACGGTCTATTGCTTCGTGTATCTTTACTCAGTCATGAATGTCGTATGTTGAATCTATCGTCTAATCGTAGCGTCTCGGAGACGACTCTGGTGCCTGCGATGCTGTCGTTATATATATCTCCCTTCGACCACTTCCAATTGGTGGTCTGCCTAATAAGCCAAACCAACCGCCACATTCACCGGAAAGATCAGCGGGCAAGCCACATCCGCCTCGGTCAACGAGACGGTCGTTCCTCCGCTCTCGTTTGACTTTGCTCCCAAGAGCTGCAGCTCCTTCCCGCTGTTGCTTCCCAACTTCGGCCAGCCTGGTCCCTGAGTGGGGTTCTTTGCAAAGTCAGACCAAGCACCCTGCATGTATGCACTCAATTCCCTCTGCGCCTTGGTCGTCTGGCCATCCTCGGGGTAGGTCCCGAAAACCTCTGGGATTTCCGAGCTGTGCCATGCACCGGCGTTCGGGAAAGGGTTGGTGTTGGGGAAGGAGGCATCATAGCGGTATCGCCAGACAGGTTGCCGGCCAGCTGCGTTGATGGCCGAGGAGAGAGAGCTGGCGGGACAGGTGAAGATGACATCTGTCGTGAGGCGGGTGAGGACGGGAGTCGTGAGTGGTGGCAACAAGGAGTTGTACAAGATCGTGAGAGAATCGGTGATGTTGGACACGCCGGGCGGAAGTTGCGGGACTTGCGAAGGAGACGATGCGGAGTTGAGGCCAAGAACATCGAGGAAGACGGTGAATTCATCCTTGTTAGTGCCGATCATGACAGGCACGTTCGCAAATTTGCCGGAACGGATCGACGGCAGGGAGTTTGAGTTGACATTGGTATTGTCCTCGACGGCGAAGAAGCCGAGTGAGTTTTGGTTGATGTACGTCTGAATGTCCCTGGCTGGAACGGCACGAAGACAGGTGATGTCGGAGCACTTGAAGTGAGCGAGGACCAGTTGATAGTTGAGTCTCCCGTTGCCAGAAGCTCCTTGACCTTGTGACTCGAGGATGGCGGCACGGAAAGGGAGCGGCGAAGGAGGGTTGGCAAGGAGCTGCTTTACGCCATATCCGCCGGCAGACTCCCCGAAGATAGTAACCTTTGCTGAATCTCCTCCGAAAGCTCGGATGTTCGACTGTACCCACTGCAAGGCGAACCGCTGATCGAGATAGCCGCTGTTTTGGGAGTTGTAGGAGATTTCGGGCGAGTTGGAGAAGCCGAAGATGTTTAATCTGTAATTAATCGTCACGACGATAACATCGTGGTTCGCGGCAAAGGAGCTGCCGTTGTAGTATGAGAGCGATCCGGTCCCGAATTGGCTGTAGTGTACAGGTCAGTAGGAGAAACAGAAATGTGCGCCAGCTGATCCGAACAGTACGCAAACGATCGATCGACTCACTCGTTCCCACCATAGATCCAGAACAACACCGCCTTGTCATCTCCTTCCTTCGTCCCGTCCGGCACATAAACATTCGTATACAAGCAATCCTCGCTCTCAGCAGGTTCCGGTCCTCCAGGGTTGTTGAAATAATTCCTCGTCTTGACTCCCGCGTCACCGCTCGGGAACTGCTGCAGACAAGCCGGTGGCAAAGTCTGAGCCATGAGCGGACTGCTCCATGCTTGAGCGGCCTCGGGCGGTGCGAAGCGGAGAGGAGGACTTTGAGCGTATGGGATCCCGAGATAGGCGTCAACGAGACCTGTCGAGCTGGGTTGGTTGAGAACGGAAGTTGCAGTGCCGACGAGGACGCCGGAGGATAGTGTCACTGTTGGATTTGCATCGCGTTTGGCTGGTGCCGCGAGGGCGAGGATGGGGAGCACGAGGGTAAGAGAGATAGAGGAGGAGAGCATAGTGGCAACGTGGGAAGGTGTACGACTTGTGAGGTTGGAGGGAGTCGGGGCGGCAGCTCTCTACTTGTACGGCCGGACGTGCATAGCTTCTGAGCTTCTCCGCGTCCATACGAACGGATAGGATGCATAGTTCCGGTATGTAGGCTTATAGCGTGCTCGTTCTATTGTAAGCTGAACCTCGTGGTATGTATTAGCAAGAGAACGTGGCACGCGTGGTTCCCACACGTGCGTTGATCGTTGCCAGAAGCGGAGAGGCAAATTTTGCCGTGTGACTCCAGCGTTCCGGCATCTCTCACCGCACCTCGCAGCGGGCACACCATTTTTCGATTTGTCAGAAGGATTTGTTGTACAAAGAATGTGCTTACAGCTACGGTTCATGAACGCGGCGCCGCATAACTCCAGGTTATGCCTCCATTTGTACATTATGCATCGTTGAATTTCTGCGTGCCACTGCCCGACACGCCTCCTACCGTCTCGTAGTCCGGCGCCGGTTCTTCAAAGCCAGAGTCGTCGTCGTCGTCAATGGTTGGTGGCCGCGGGACCATGACAGGAACATAGACCGTGTTCACCACCGGGGCGACAGGCTCTGCTACTGGTCCTGCTGGTGCTGATGCTGTTGCTGTTGCTGATGTCCCTTCCTCGGTCGAGGCGTCTTTCTCTTCGTCCACGGTCGCGGGCATTCGTCGTTGTCGCCTGTACAAGACGGAGCTGTATATTACTTGTCCCAATGAGGTCAAGCTACATGATGTTAGCAATGACACGAAAGATGCGCATGAGATTCGACTCTCACATGAGTATGCCATTGCCAATCAATGCCACATCATTCCACCCAGGCGGCGTGAGTGCCGAAGCAACCAAGATGACCGCCCATGCGAACAGACACACAGCATTGCTCACAAGGCCGTAGAACGGAGTGAGCTTGCGGGCGGCCAGCCGTACGACCGAGACAAAGTTGATGACAATTGTTGCCGAAGCGCAGACGATCAAGGTGGTTCCCCAGGCGCTGTCCGGAAGGCCCGAACGCATTAGCCAGGCATTCGGTAAGGAATAGTTCTGCGATGTGACTTACGTTCGGGTCAGGTATGTGTTGTCGTTTTCATTTCGCGTGCCAGCCAGTGCTATGGTGGCTAAGCTATCATCACTGTAGCCGCCAAGGTAGGAACCACCGGACGCGATCAAAATGATAATGGTACCCCCCAGCGTGAAGACCCAAAGGGTAATCAGCCACGCGAGGGACCACATCTTGGCCGCGGGCATGGTCCCAGATGTCACGCTGCAGCTGGAGCGGTGTACTCCAGGCGGCTGAATTGACAGGCAAAGGTTATGGACAGAGGAGGTGGTTGAAAAGCTGCAGCCTGGGACGCGCCACGACGTTACAGTAAAAGCTGTTTATAGGCATATTCCGATTAGTGATAATCTGCGTGTAGTAATAACTCCTAGTTTCTCACTTATAATTAGTAGGCTATAGCGATACAACGATATAGTAATATCTATAAGGGAGGGTAGGGGTAATACTACTATACGGAGGTTGCCGGTTTTAGTATACTAGCGTACTAAAACCCTTTAGAGCTATATCCTTACGGCTACTATCGTCTCTATATCTATCAAATTTAGTATATGTTGTATCCATCTCTTACTATGCCTCGCTAGTTATTTACTAACGCTTAAAAGTAGTCTCTACGTACTCGTAGGATCGCTTATCTAAAGGCTACTTAAGGCTAGCTCTACGAGTAGTTTAAGAAGGAATATAGTATCGAATTAGGCTAGTCTACCTACTCTAACATCCTTAGTAACCGCTTTAAGATGCTTAATAACGTAGGAAGAGCTAGAACTATTAGTAAGGGTAGTAGTAGTAGTAGTATAGTCGCGCGGTTAGATAAGATAAGGGTACGGTAAGAGAGGTATCTAGAGCTAGAGCGGATGCTCTTCGAGTTCGTATAGCGTATAGAGCGTAAGTAGGGCATCGTATCTAGTAATATAATTAAGATAGAAGCGAGACTACTATAGTTAGATAGCCCTTAGTTTTATAGTCGGAAGGAGCTACCTTTTAGTAACGGCTAGCTAGCTAGCTTTAAGGAGCGGTATAGTATTAAAGGAAGGAAGCGTAAGGGCGAGGCTAGTAGCGTAGATATAGTATAGTTGTAGACGGATATAGTAAGTCGTTATTAATAGTATTAGAGCGGTAAGAAGGTTACCGTCGCCGTCGTTCTTACGGCGTTTATAGCTCGTTATATAACTAATAAATTAAAGACTCTTCTTACTCTAATTTTACGACTATATTACCCTTAAAACACCTACAACTACGACGAGACTAGGCTCTATTAGCGTATACTTCCTAATAGATTACTCGGCATCGAGGATTAGTCCGGTATTAAGAAGATTAAGGATAGGCTTATAGTATACTTTATATATAATACTAACGGTACGAGGAAGTTAAAGCTATAGCTTATTAATAAGGCGTTTAAGCCTCGCTACTTTACTTAATACGGCGTAAACGACATTACGAAGTCCTTTAGTATTAAGTAGTATACTAATAAGACTACGTAGATAATAGGAGCTATCTTTTTAAGCTACCTATATTAGTTTAACGAGTAGATAAGCGTACTAACGCTCTTACTAATAGACAACTTTAGTGCTTACGAGAGCGCTATAGCTAAATAACCGCCCTCTTAGGTAGACGACGGTATACTTCCTTCTACCGAATACTACCTCTATAATCTAGCCTCTCGATTAAGGTATTATTACGAACTTTAAGGCCTACTTAAGGTAATTCTAACATTCGATTTAATTAAAAATAACCGTATAACTATAC
>AFIV01000445.1:0-27190 GCA_000223765.2 Zymoseptoria ardabiliae STIR04_1.1.2 | reverse complement strand
TATAGATCCTAATATCGCTTTACTTGTTGTCGATAGTATAGTAGTAGTGTCCGGTTGTGGTGCCCCTAAGTATTTGGCAAAGATGCCTCAGGCAGGCAGGCTAGAACTACTTCCGAACCGAATCATCTTTCTCCGTGGCGGTGAGCTTGTTCTTTTGACGATCTGCACAACATTTAAGAACTTGTAACGACGATTCAAATGGTACAGCTGCCCTTACACCACTTGTGTTTTGACGGCATCGCGAGATCCAGACCCGAATTTCGTAAAATTTCTCGGCCTTGCTCTGGCTGCTCTCGAGCGATGTTTGGCCTGGAGAAAGCAGCCGGAGAATGACTCTATACGGCAGTCCAGCAGCCAAGAGACGCGAGAAGCGCAGCCAATGGCTCTGGCCTTGCTGCATTGTGCCTTGGACCACGTCACCTATAACATGAAGTTACGATCGTTCGCTGCATGATGGTCATGCTTTTTATGCGACGTGGCAGGCTCCTCGCCTGGCCAGCTTGATAAGAGACGACTATGACTCCGGAGAAGAGTGAGTATAAGTATCGTTGTCAACGTGAAGAGCTGGGCCCACGGAATTGTCGACGCACATTGGCTGTTCACGGCCAACCACTTCTGACCCCACCTCTTCATGGCTCACTCATCAGCACTAGGCATCGGAGCGTTCAGTCTGCTACTCTGCAAATGTCTGACTCTCGCTTCAGCAATTCCCGAGGATTGTGCTCCGACATATCAACATACCGAGACACATCAGCGGCTCTACCAAAACCTCGACGCCCTCAACGGCTCCAACTTTCCCGATCCTTGCATCATCGAAGTCGGCAACATCAACTATCTCTTCAGCACCAATGACAAACTATCTCCCACCCCGCTTCGCGTTCCCATGACCAGCAGCCCGGACTTCAACGACCCTTCAAGCTGGTCCGAGCGAACTGATGCCTTTCCCGAGATCAATGTCCCAGCTTTCGGCAGGAATGGCTGGGCATCACCAGGATCCATCTGGGCGCCGAGTGTCCTCCAAATGGACGACGGCTTCATCATGTACTATGCCGCAGATCTGCAATCCAATCCTCCCAGCTCCAACATCCACTGCATCGGCGTCGCCCGCAGTCCAACTGTCACGGGTCCCTACAACGACACCTCTCTTGAGCCCTGGATCTGTCCCGAGTCGCAAGGCGGTGCGGTCGATGTGGCCGGCTTCCTCGATCCTTGTTCAGGCAATCGCTACGTCGTGTACAAAGTCGACGGACCCATGATCAACAATGGAGGCTACTGCGCTTCCAATGCCACGCGGCCGATCTTGTTTCCTCTCGCACAGCAGAACACCCCACTCATGCTGCAGCAGATCGGAAGCGACGGAGAGACACTCATCGGACCGTCGGTGCAGTTGTGGGACCAGATGGGCGAGGACGACCGGTGGCAAGTAGAAGGGCCCAGTGTTCGCTACTCGGAGGATGGGACGCATTTCCTCTTCTTCAGCAGCGGATGCTACAACGACAATAGCTATACGGTGAGCTATGTGACTAGTGTTGATGGCGTCGCGGGACCGTATGGAAACAGGCAGATTCTGTTACGAACTGGGGATTTTGGACTGTATGGACCGGGTGGAGTGGATATTGCGGTGGATGGGAAGAAGATGGTGTATCATTCGTTGAAGGTCAATGGTACGGTGAAGTACGGGAGGAATCTGAATACGGGGATCGTGGAGTTGGAAGGGAGGAGGGCGAGGTTGGTTTTCTGATCCCCAGAACGCAGATGCACCAAGGGTGGCTCTTCTCAGCACCTAAGGTGCCTTTGTGCCTTCGCTGTCGGCTTAGTCATCGAGTTGGCTCCAGCTCCTCCCACTCCACTCCCAGCTCTTCGCCAACGTCTCCACTAGACTCGGTCCGAGTTTATGTCACCTACGCTACCACGCTACGAATCGCAGAGGACATCGCAGTGCACTGCCCAGGCAGCAGCTCTGGGCAATGCTTGGAATGGAGCCTCTCGGGTCACACAAGTGGCGCAGTGGTCAGTGAGCAGCGGTAGGTCGGCGAAGGTCTCCACTTGCCCATCTGCTCAAGATGGGACTTTTGTCTGGGACTCTGGCGGTCTTCTTCACTTAATCGAACCGAGACATAGGACTCTCTACCTTACTTCGTCTCCACCAAGATGCAATCACTCCGCTGTACCGCCAATGGCGCGACCGCTGGCCCGGCCATGACAATCGCTCGATACACGTCCAGCAGCTTTACCGCTTCTTCCAATCGAACAAATTACCAGAAGAAAGGTTCGACGGCTGGAAAGCTGCAAAAGTTTCCCGCAAAACCAGCCGCTACCGATGCCAAAGTGCTGAAGGACATCCGCTGCCCGATCAATACCAAAAGCCTGGAGTATTTAAGGTACCCGACCTTCATCAGAAAGCTTCAGAGCGAGAATCCTGGAGCCGTTCTCACCGAAGAGCAAGCCGGAATAGCGCTCGCAACGTTCATTACCAGAGGGATGCCCAAAAGCGACGAACTCTTCGCTTTGACCATTCTCCAGGGCAAAAAGAAGACGGGACCGAGCAGAAATGAGGAGTTCCGGCATGTCAAAAGGTTGCAACTGGAGGCCGAGAAATATTGGGCCCAGCGCGGTGAGGAAGATCAAGAGCAGAGTGGTCAGTGACTATTCG
This sequence comes from Zymoseptoria ardabiliae STIR04_1.1.2, assembly GCA_000223765.2. Lineage (NCBI taxonomy): Eukaryota > Fungi > Ascomycota > Dothideomycetes > Mycosphaerellales > Mycosphaerellaceae > Zymoseptoria > Zymoseptoria ardabiliae. Next base: position 24,537 of record AFIV01000445.1, on the reverse strand, counting down.
TTTCCGTCTGCGCTGAAATCCAAAACGATGTGCACCTGTTCAGGCAGCAATCTTGAGGTTTCAGACCGCACAAGCGGCGAAGCGGTCAAACATTTCCACTCCAAGCGCAGCTCGAGTGACCACTAACACTTGCTTGGGCTTATCCCCTACGTTGCGCATTGTAGACAATGCGTTGCTCACGCCAGGGGTGTCCACGACCCCACAGCGCAGCAGCTGAGCATGCTCGGAATGGAGCTTCCATGTCACACAAGCGGCACAGCGGCCAGATCAGCAAGGGTGCGTTCACCAAGGTCTCCACTCTCCCACCTTGATAGAGCAGTACCCTTCAGTGAAGTCCAGTTCCCTTTTCCACAGGGCTCTTTCCTTATCATACCACCGGACAGGTCCGTGATCGCCAACATGCAGTCACTCCGCTACGCCGTCCATACCGCAGGCCGTCCTCCAGCTGTTCCGACTTCCTCATCCCGCACCTTCGCTTTGTCTTCTGCTTACAGACTGCCCCAGAAGCCGCGGGCGAAACGCGGAGTATCACAGGAACCGGCAGCCACATCAGAAAATGCAGACCTCTTGAGAGGCATACACTGTCCGGCGCTTTCCGGAAAAGGCCTGGAGTACGTGACATTCTCCACCTTCATGAAGAAGCTCCAGAAGGACAATCCCGGTGTCAACTTCATCAAAGAACAAGTCGACATGCTATTCGCGAAATTTGTGACCAAAGCCGTGCCTGCGGCTTTCGCTGGCCATGTTCAATCTTTACTGCAGGGCAAAAAACCACGGAAGAGTACTGGTCGCAAAGGGGAAATGCAACATGTCCCAAGATTGCAAGCAGAGTCTGAGAGATACTGGAACCAGCGCGACAAGGACGATCATGGGCGGAGTGGCCATCAGTGACCTCGGGAACTCGCCCTGCAGTCCTTGACTGTTCGGAACACGGCAAGGACAGTCACAATGCAAGCCTGCAGGCATATCATGCGGACCGAGAGCATTCGCGAAAGTCGTTGTCCCTTGATCTCACGCGGCTTCACGTCCTCCAAGATTCTCGGTGCGCTCAGGAAATATGACATGTTATCTTCACTGCCCCTTCCACGAGCGTCCTGAATACTCTGGCTTCGTCACCAAGCTCCGAAAGAGGACTTCCGCAGTCGACAGCACAGCACACCAAGACAGTCTGCTGCTGGAGAGAATCATCGGTCCTCGAGACCATTCTGTCCAACTCCTCGACGCACTGGCTCGACTGAGTTACATCTTGGAGGCACTACGAGAGTCCAGAATATCGCAAGTAGAATCTGAAGTCCACTGGCCATGTGGCGACCAGACTGGAACGGATGATAGGGGACACTACACGCATGTTCCGAGGCAGCAACTCTATGCGTGCTCGGTATGGAGGCCGCACTCGGAATGGTTGCACAACCGGTGAAGCGGTCAAGCAAGGGTATCTCAGCTCGTTCTCCACTTTGTTGTATGCTTACGAAACCACCAAGGTAGTCGACTCATCTTGAGCACGTCTTCTCCTCAACTTTCTACACCATCTGCTTCAAAGGTCGCCAAGATGCAGTCTCTCCGCAGTGCCGTCCATGCTGCAAACCGCTCTCCGGCCACATGGACCTCCGCAGTCCGCGGCTTCGCTTCCTCGTCTGCGTTCGAGCTACCCTCAAGGCCAAAACTTCGATGCGAAGAACAGCAGACTTCGGTGTCAACCGCTCTTTCGACATCTCACCTTCGACTCCCGACTCTTGGTGCGGCATCACTTGAACGACCCACGTATTCACTCTACATGGACAAGCGTCGGAAATTGAACCCCGAGGTGACCTTGTCGAAATGACTCGCCGACGATGCGCTTTGGAAAAGTGTGTCGATGACTTTGCCCAAAGCAATGAGGAAAGTGGTCCACGGGTTGGCTCACGATGGCCAGAAGTTGGCGTGTTGGACGCCCAATACTCATTCCATCGGAAAGACAGTCAAGAAACTGCAAGCGGACTCTGAGATCTTTTGGGCCACCTACCGCGGTCGAGAGACATAGGCGGGCAGTGTGACAGTGGACTGGGTGAACTCGAACTCCGATCTCTACAAAAGCTTTGCCTGTGGAGTCAGCTGCGACATCAGACTGTCTAGCGGAGGAAGCTTGTTGCCCGCACGGCTCTTCTCCTACTCCGGTCTGATCGACACACTCTCTTTCCGGACTCCTTGGACATAATGTCTCCTTCTTTCGCTCTCGGTGAATCCCGCCGACCGCGATCGATGCAACTCCTCAATGTGTGCGAAGAGCGCGTCCGCGTGTGCAATTGGCCGAGAATACATGGAAGAACCAGGCTGATGGAGCGTTGGAGTAGTGATCAGAGATAGCTTCCGATCAGGACGAGAAGCTGTGGAATTGCCACCAGGCAAAGCTTTTTATAGATGCGACCCTCGTTGCACTTGAACGAGCAGAAGAGTGACTGCGAACGCAACACTCTAGCGCAAACAAAGCCACGTCCGGATGGTCGTCGAAGGCGGTCAGTTTAGGGATAGGAAGATGTTTCTCAGCTCAAGCATGTCTTGCCGGTTTGAATTGTGATCGAAACGTTTGCTTGCTTTCGGACACTGCGTCGAAATGAATGTTTGAGAAAGGAGAACTGTACTTCACATGCACCTTCGTCGACTTTCCTTGCCGTCCCCCCTCGAAGACTCGTCGCATGTGCGACTTCAGCGACTGATCGCGACGCGGGTATCGACGCTTTGCGAGTTTCGACGAGCTTTTCCTGGTTGTAGGAATCCCGGCTGATGCTTGGCCACTGCGCGTTCATGCACCTGCTGGTAGGTCTGTACACAATCTGCATTCGCCGAAGCGCCTGATATGGAAAGCAAGACTGCGATGTCCGCCGAAAGCTTGAAATTGGGCCTGCCAGTCGTGAGTCCGCCAAAAGAGTTCTAGTCGTCTTGCAGAGCGGTCTTCAATTGACAGCTGTTGTCAGGTATCTTTCTGCACCAGTGGTAACGGTGCTTCCCTCACTCGGCCGCAGTACAAACCTTCGTCTATGAGATGGAAGGAGAAGGTAGTTGAGAGAGGTGTTGTTCTTCGGCTCTCGGCCCGGTATTTGTTGGAGATGTCGGCTTAGTCATCAGGAAGTGCTGTCTCGATTTTTTGCCTTATTGCACAGACCTTCACACATTGGAGCGGCAGGTTCCATGTTCATTTCAACCATGGCATCCGATGCGCCCCACGATACATTCCACAGGTATGGGCAGACTCCTGGATCATCCAGGTGGTGCAACGGTCAAGTGACCACCTCGCAGACAGTGGTGCAAGCATCTCCGGCCTCCATCGCCGTATGCACGGACATAGATATAGGGTCCATCCCACACCACGACCTTCGATCAGGCCTCGCCCTTGGACAGCTACCAGTCTAGCAGGGTCCTCTCCTGCATTGCAAGAAGAACAGACGGCACCGCCGACCTGTGCTGTCTGCTTACTTCGATTCCGTAAGGATAAAGATGCATGTAGAACCATGTGTTGCTGGCTGGAAGCAAGCTTGACAACGAGCATAAAGAAACCTCCATCTCCGACGGCTCTCCTACCTTCTTCTCCTCCATTTCCAAGCCTGCATTGCGAAAGACTCAAACCTGCACAATACCGAAAGACATTACAAGAACAGACGAACTCTCCGAAAACCCAACTAGAACAGACGATCACTCGGATCGATACAATCATGCACGTCTCCAGCCTCGCCCTTCTCCTCCTGTCGGTCGCTTCAACCGCCCTGGCCAAAGCCGACGGCGTACGTTTTCCTCCTCCTCCCAACCCGTGTCGCAAAAAGTCCCGCTCACCTAACTCCTCCATACAGGCATGCAACCCGCGTTCCGGCTACATATGGGGCGACTGCATGGTCGCGGCAACCGGCGCGACTGTCCATTGCACCTTCGTATGTTCCACCATTTGTTGATCAGCAAAGACGCATATGTGATGACTCGCTAACATCCTTCTCAACAGGATTCGGCATGCTCGGGCAACAACGCGCCTTGCAATGTTGACAAGCAACACACCGACCGGGCGCTCTGCAGATATCAGCCAGCGTGATCTTGGACCGAAGCGTGTCCGACTTTTGGTTGTGTGGATTGCAAGATCGATCTGCCCAACTCTGAGTGATCGCTCTGCGGGTGCCTGAGAGGTCGTGTGAAGATGATGTTCGAGATTTGGTCTTTGTACGGATTGTCTGGCTGGAATGGTTCGAATTTCCGGTAGAAAATCGAGAATAATGGGCACTGAGGCACGGCATGTTTTCCATGACTTCAAGGAATGATCGGGCCATGGTCTCCACTTGTTACTTTCATTCATCATTCGTTTTCTGCTCAACCGAGACTACCTTATACTTTGCCCGTCCATGGATCGACACCACAGACTACACTCAAACCGAGGCAAGCCGCAAGCAATCCCTGCAAACACGAATTGACAGCGCTCCCACCTCTCGCGCACACGATATTCTCGTACATTGCAACCTCAGACATGAAGTCGAACCTAACTCCACGAACCGATGCCACGCGGCAGAATGGCTCGAGCTCGAGCCAATCAGCCGTGGGCGAAGATCGCCCAAATAGGAAGGAGCTTTTGCACAAAGTCTTGGTACCTACCACTTCTGCAACAGCACACTTGGCGCACGAGACCCCTATCACTTGGCTGCATTTTCCACTACTGTTCCTATTCTCCGAAGACCTGCGTCGGACAGTTCTGACCACTCCATTGGCGTTTCGCCATCATGTCGGCTGGAGCTAGGGACAACAGCATGGCGGAGTAGGCATTAGCTCACGAGCTACTCACGCTGTCACTTGCCTATTCGATCCGCTTCGGGTTACTGACAGCTTCAGGACGATGGACCTTCGAACGGTAAAAATGCCTATATTTGCAGGCCGCCCTCGCAGCAGTAGAGGCGGTTGACTCGCCCCAATCTCCCTCGATTCTACTTCCGTCCATTCTTGTAACATCATGCGTGGCAGCCAACTCGCCTCCTGGGCAGCTCTCATCACTGCAGCATATGCCCATCCACACCACGATGCAGTGCGCCACTCCTCCAACCCCCTTCAAGCGCGACAGCTAGCCAGGGGCGATGCTCTGGAGAACTTTCGTCCTCGCCAACGCTCTGCATACGTTGAGGCCGCTGCGTTGGAGGGCGATGTCGAAGCCGCAGCTTCAACAGCCGAGGAGTCAGATGAAGCACGCGGACTACCTCGCTACGTGCGGGCTGCAACTCGCTTCGTTGAGAGGACGTTCCCGGATGCTGAGTTCCGTGAGGTCGGCGACCACTATGTCAGTGGTAGCGGTATTGGGCATGTCTACTTCAAGCAGACGATCTTTGGATATGATATTGACGATGCTGATTTTAATGTCAACGTACGTCTCTTCTTTCAGCTCCGAGATAATTCCAACATGGCTGACTTGATGAATCCAGGTCAACGAGGATGGCAGCATCTTCTCTTACGGCAATTCATTCTACACTGGAGTTTTGCCAACCTCTGCACCCGCAGTTCCTCAACTCCTGGAGCCCACCGAGGTCGTCTCCAGTGTAGCTCGTACTCTGGCTCTTCCCATCGACCCTGCTCAAGCCGAGATCGTGGAAGAGGAGACCGCTGCCTTCAGAGTGGAGGGTCTGTCAAATGTCGAGTCCGCACCGAAAGGACAGCTCGTCTACTACCGCAACGGCGACAACGAACTTGTGCCAGCATGGCGCTTGGAGACCGATGTCACCGACAACTGGTTGACCACATACCAACAAGCCGACGGGTCGAACGAGATCCTGGCCGTGACTGACTATGTTTCCGACGCATCCTACGAAGTCTTGTAAGCGAGCAGCTCACGATGCATATTTTTCCTCTATACCTATACTGACCTACAATCTAGCCCATGGCCAATCAACGACCCAGTCGGCAACAAACAGAAAATCGAGCGCAACCCAGAAGACAAGACAGCGAGCCCCCGTGGCTGGCACGACGACGGCGTGCGAAGAACCACAACGACCGCAGGCAACAACGGCATCGCCCAATCCAACACCGACGGCGACGCAGTCTACCTCACCGAGCCTCGCCCGCAGAGCGCCTCGCTCGAGTTCCGCGCTCCCTTTGACCCCACCCTCGAGCCGCCGGAGTACATCAATGCCTCTGTCATACAACTCTTCTACACCTCGAACACGTACCACGACTTACTCTACACTCTCGGCTTCAACGAAGAGGCCGGCAATTTCCAAACGTCCAACTTCGGCCGCGGCGGTCTGGGCGGCGACTCTGTCATCCTCAACACCCAAGACGGCAGTGGAAAGAACAATGCCAACTTCGCCACCCCACCCGACGGCTCGCAGGGTCGCATGCGCATGTACCGCTTTAACCAGTCCACGCCCGAGCGCGACTCTTCCTTCGAAGCCGGCATCGTCATCCACGAGTACACCCACGGTCTCTCCAATCGCCTCACCGGCGGCCCGCTCAACTCCCGCTGCTTGTCCGTGCTCGAAACCGGGGGGATGGGCGAGGGCTGGTCCGACTTCTTCGCCACCGCCATTCGCGTCAGCAACCGGGACAAGCGGACGGTCGACTACCCCATCGGCGACTATGCGTTCAACGACCCCAAGGGCATCCGCGCGTACGTCTACTCGACCAGCTTGACGACCAATCCGTACACCTACTCCTCCCTCAACACCCTCACCCGCGTCCACCAGTTTGGGACGGTGTGGTGTTCGACTCTGTACGAAGTGCTGTGGAATCTGATCGATAGCCGTGGCAACACGCCCAAGCAGATGCCCACTCTGACTGGAAGAGGTATCCCGACTGATGGGAAGTACTTGGCGATGAAGTTGGTGCAGGACGGCATGGCGCTGCAGCCTTGTAATCCGACCTTTTTGCAGGCGAGAGATGCGATTTTGGACGCCGAGAGGGCGTTGACGAAGGGGAAGTATCGGTGTGAATTGTGGAAGGGGTTCGCGAAGAGAGGGTTGGGTGAGGATGCGAAGAGGGTGGGGAGTGTGTATACGGATGGGTTCAAGGTTCCGAGGGGGTGTTAGATGGAGGAGATGATGAGTCTGTAGACTGAGCGTGAAGACTTCTTCCAAAGCATGATGACTTGATCTGGGTACAGCTTCGAGCATGTGTCTCTGACTCACTCCCATGATCCCACTTGCCTCTCCTGCGTATCGTGCATTCTTCAGACCCTCCCATATTGAGGAACTGTCCGGCAACGCCATCCATAGCCAACGAATGGGAGTGAAACGTCACACTTGCAGTTGCAACCCAAAGACCAGCCCCTGTTGAAGGGGAGGGTGCTGCCGGCCGCTCTCGGTGCCCAAGTGGCCTCCCTGATAATCTTCCTTTCGAGGAGTCGGCCAGTATCACAAAACGTTAAAATCCCGCCCAGGAAGTTATAATCTCAAGCTCTGGATACCGTGAACAGGAAACTGCAGCGCTGACGAGCCTCCACTTCAGACGGTCCGTACTCACCGTGGCCGCGATCTGGAATCTCTTCGCAATCGCAGTGACCGCTGCATGATCCGTGAAAATCATAGTCTCAGGAGCTGAGTCTCTGAGCTGCCGAGCTCTCCTTACAACCCACACAATCACAGTTGGCTCCTTGCGAACCCAGTCGTAGACCCGCTCCTCCTGGACGAGCACCCCCACATCCTTCAGGGTAAAGTCTCCGCAGGTAGCGCGTCTCGCCCTCTGTGGTCTGCGATTGCGTCCATGATGATGACCCTCTTCTCTCCCAGAGCGAACACCACCCTTCCCGCCCTCAACCACCAACGTGTGCAGGGAGGAAGTTGGGTCAGGAGGAAGTTGGTAGCGTCCGGCCTGATTTGATGCCTGTTCTCGAGAGCAAGAGGCTTTGCCAATTTAGGAGAAGCTAACAGCTTCCTCCCGACCCAACTTCCTCCCTGCACACGTTATTGCGGCCTCACACGTCCCAACTCACCAGCGTAGTCCACTCAACCTGAAACGAGAGCAGAATTCCAGCGACACCACATTCCCCGTCGACAACGGGGAACAATACAACCACCGGGCGATGGAAGGGCACCACCAGAACCGAACCACACTGCTGTGACTCTCTCTCTCTCAGAAAAAAAGTCCAGAATGCAGGTGGTCAAACATCATTCACCTTGACATATAAACCTCCCGACCTTCCTCTCCTTACCGTAGAATCCTTCGCCTCCTTCGCTCTCCTTCACACCGCCATTTCCCAATACCCGATCGATCTTTCAACCCGACTTTCTCCCAACTTGCTAGCACAGTCCCTCCCATCAAGCTAGGAAGCAGACGGAAAGCGAACCGCCTTGAATCGAGAGCCACGCCGTCGACCCAGCGGTTGACAGACAGGTCCAAGTCACAACGACACTCCATGCCGGTGACATGTAACATCTCGACGCCGCTCCAGCCCCGCGTGGGGATCTTTCCGTTCCAGAGAGCAAAAAACAACGGCCATGCCTCGCCTCGACTGACTGCTCCAGGTCCCTGGTTAGAACTTCGTGAAGCAAAATTCATAGTGTGTGTTCTGACCGGTTCGAAAGCCCAGGCGTGCAAATCACCAGGCCCCCAAGGCCGTAATTTTTTTTTGCCCCCCGGTCTCGCCGTCCTTCGTCTGGACTGTGAGCGTCGGCTGGCGATACTACACACTTCACACCCCACCCTTCCGTCAAAGAGGAGTCGTCGACGTTTCGTTGCCATGATAGGGAATCGCGGACGACTGTCCCGAATCATCGACAATCAATCGCCAAAAACTCCCTCGTGCGTGGTTCGACGGCAGGACTAATAACACTGTACCCCATCACAGCCAGCCGCCATCCACCAAGCACTCCCAACCCTTTCGAGTTTTCGGCCCATATATAAACCATCCTCTCGACTAACCGGAACAATGCTCGTAAAACCCCAGCGATCCCCCGTCCGGCTCCCCTCCCTCATCCTCATGCGCCTCCGGAACAAACCCTCCCCAAAAAAAGAAGGAAGTCAATGCTTTTTTACGAAAGGGTAGAACTAAATCGGGGACAAATCTTGCTTCGTGGAAAACGTTCGCAAGTACCGTACCGAGAATTGCGCCGTTGCCGGCATCCCTACTCTCCCCGGTGATGACCTGGTTAAGACCTTGATGTTTGAGATGTATAGTAGAACCTCGTTCGTGCCCTAGCGACGGACATTTCGGGAATATCGTTTACCGATGACGAGGATGTTATTAGATAAGGGAAGAAAGCAATTTTTTTTATTCTTTTCTTCCAACTTTCAACCTCGCTCTATTTTTTTTGCGGATCTTGTTTCGGTCGCGTGGGCCGGTTGTGCAAGATTCGGTTTTTTTTTGATATTCTGGTTTCGATGGACGACAAAAACGTGTACCGATTGAGCAGACGAAGAATAATGACCGACATCTCCGGACTGATGACGCCCGCTGCTTTTCTGGCCCCCGAAAATGTGCTCCACTCTAATAACTTCCGGCACGATTCTTCCCATCGAGGATGATGCTGGCGGAATGCTAGAAGGTCTCGTGTCGAGTCGTCTGGTCTCGTTGAATGAGGTCGGGAAGCAAGGACACCCATGGCACAGAACGACGGCACGACTCGGAATGGGCGGTCGGTAGGGCTGCATCTGCTGAGGTGAGGTGACTCGAGGCGAGAGTGAGATGATTGAGGCGATGGCATCCTTTCATGTGCAAAAGTAAAAGTTGTTTCTTGGGCTTGGGTGTTCCATGCGACGATGGAAGGAATGGAAGGTGGCATGGATATGCCAGGCCGGGGTTTTTCGGATGCAGGTACGGAGAGCTGTTCCTGCAGAGCATGGAGATGCAGAAGAGATCTGGTCCTTCAGTCCTGTAATCAGTATACTACAGGAGGTGATGATGTCGCCGAGTGACCCACCGAGAGAATTCTGCAAGGCGGATCTCATACCTTCTCATCAACCTGTGCGATCCCGGAGGAGTTGAAGTAAATGTCCGAAATACCGTTCATGGGACACCCATCCAGGAATCGCATGTCTTGACACATGTTGGGGCCAAAAATAATGACAAGGCGGTGTTGTCGAGGCAAGGAAAGGTCTGCTACGAGTGTGCCATAGGTTCTACCTAGCTCTCGCGGCATTACTCCGCCGGGCCTCAGGACATGAAGGCTAAACTCCACATAAGTGTCGCGTAGTCGTGCGATGTCGCTCTCATCAAGGATAAACGGTCGAGACATAGTAGTCCAAGGCAATCGCTGGCGTAAATCTTCTTGACTCGCGATGTTGTAGACCGAGACCGACAGAAGAAGTTTTGTCTCTCGGCGAAACGAGGGAGGTAGAACGATGAGGCTGAAAGTTAACCGAAAGTCCGAGACAGGGAAGTGCATTGCGGGGCACTTTGCCGGAGGATTGCTGCTTGGCGGGAGTGTTCAAGTTCCTCAGAGTCTTGACTCTTGAAGAAGAATGGCTTTGTCGCATCAAGATGGCGTCGTAAATCTTTTCCCTCCGAATCGTGATCGTGAGACTTGGTCGAAAGGGATCTCCCGTCGTTGCAGACAGAAGACTCGCAGGGTATGACCTGTGCAGGGCACCCTGTGCCGGTCTGCAGGGTAAGGCACGAGCCCTCGAGGTAGAAATAGATTTGCGAAAGTCTTTCTCCGCGGGAAGGTCCGGCGAGGACCAAGGACGGCATTGTTTGTCAGTCTCTTCGCGGCTGTTTTACAGGAGGTAGATGGTCGATTATTGCGTATGTTTGGTACGGCACTCTCACGGCATTCCACTCGAGTCAAGAACGTTTCATTGGCACCGACGAAGAACCGTGGTGCCAGGTGTTTCTCCGTATGGGAGTGTGGTTGAAAATAGTTCTTCCTTCCTTCCGCGGCCGCCGAGACTAGAAGCAAGGAAGAAAGCTTCTGGAAAACTTCTAGCGTGGAATGCTTGTTGGTGTTTCGGTGATCGGTCCTCTCGGGGATGAGAAAAGTCCGTGACACTACGAGGTACTGACGTGAGGCGTGTGAGATTGAGACGAGGTGGATCTTCTCGTGCCGGGGAGCGGGAATCGAGATCCTTGTTCCCGGGCCCGATTGGAAGAAGTCTGATCAGAACGTGACGTGTTGTTCCTGTGTGGACGGACGTTCGGACGCGGCTCTTCACCATCACCGAGATTTCGGGCCGGTCGCTGTGAGGACGCAGGGAGTGTGACGGCGCGACATGTCTGTCCACTGTGCCTTGGTGTTTCGGCAGAGGACCGCAAAGAGTGGGACTGCAATGTCGTTGAGGTAGTACCCTTCACATCAGTACCACCAAATTGCGACGAGAAGGAGAGTCAGCCGACCAGGCACCGTTTGCTAAGGGACCCAAGTCGGCAACTGCACTGCACTGCACTGCACTGCTCAGTAGTAGTGGAGCCTCTCGCCGGACAATGGCTGGCTGAAGGATGAACCACGATATCGCAATCATGTGCCACGACTCGGAAGCAGCGTGTTTCCTGCTTCCGTGGTCCTGCATGGGCGTGCATTTCCCTTGTGCGGTCCCACGCCATGGCTCATCGTCGGTGGACAACGATGGTGAGGTGATGATGCAGGACAAGGGATGTGATGCACACAAAGAGGTGCCATGACGGTGGATATGAGGTAATGCAATCACGTGTTGAGTGTTGGATGAGACGACAACCAGACTGGCGGAACAATGGGAAAGTGGGTTGGGTTGGGTTGGGTTGGGTAGGATTCTCCAAGGAATGCTTCTCTTGCTTCTCTTCCTTCTCGTCGTATTCCATTGTCGTTCTGGAAGGAATCCAAAGGTCGGACAGAAGGCCAATCAGGGAGCTAGTGCGGACGGGAGGCGTCGGCGATCCCAGACTAGTGCAGTAGTGGGTGCTTTGTAAATTGTGTGAGTTCCATGGGAGGTGGTGCGTGCTGGTGGGGGATGGTGGCCCGTGGACTGTGGAACGGTGGACCATGTCAGGAAGAGTGTAATGTATCGGTGTTGTTCTTCTAGAAGGCATGCACTGATGCAGTATCTCCTAGGTGAGACGTCGAGTACAACCATCCGTCGTTGAGTCGTGTGCCTCCCGCAGCAGTTGGAACCAGTAGAGTCCTGGTCGGTCGATCGTATCATCAGCCGCATGAGGCATTTCTTCCCGTACCGTGTACCGTATGCGCACGATTCTCTGCTGACTGGACTGGACTGAGGTGGACATCACAGCGAGAGGGGAGGAGGTACTGTACTGTACATCTGACACACTGCATTGATGAACAACGCCATTCGCGTCCAGAGTGCGTCTGCCCGTCCACAGTAGTCCGCATCACTCTTCTTCTTCTCTTTCCTCTAGATTCTGCCATCAACTGCCGTTCCGAGTACATCGACCACCCCACCCCGGCACGCCGACGTCTTCCAGCAGCCATCTACGTACTGTAGTAGTGAGATCCATCCCAGCTGCTCCCGTGCTGACCTGACCACAACCATGTCCTGGTCCTGGTCCTGGTCCTGATCCTTGTCCCTTGACCGTTTGAGTTTGACCCACGGACGATCCAGCACTAGCACGGTCAGACACTCACACTAGCCGCTCTCCGCTCCCACTTCGGCGCGCCAAAACTGCTGTCTGTGCGACCGACCTCTCCGCCGACTGCCACTGCCACTGCGCCTACAACCTGTGACTGCTGCACCGCACATTCCATCTGTGATCCTCATCACCTCTCCCGCAACACAACGCCTCCCGCGACAAACCAATTCCATCCTCACCTCTCCCGCGCCCATCCCTCGTGTCCTCCTCTCCCTCACACCGGCACCCACGACCGCGACGGCGAACATCTCCCTCCCCCTCCATCACACACCACCGATATCGCGCCGAACGTTTCTTCGGACAACCACGACCGAATCCACCCTTGTTCACCGACGAACGCTGCTCCACCTCTGCACGCGCGCTGCACAACCACCCGACTCCTCCACTCCACCTCCAGTGCCTCCACCTCCCATCACCACCGCCGCTTCCTGCACGACCGCCTCATCAATCCAGACCCGATCCGACGGACCGGCGGTCGATCAGATACGACCGTTTAGATTGAAAAAAAAGCCCAGCCGGCAGCGCAAAGTGTAAAGTGCTCCATCTGTGAGCAGCAACGTCGAACCACCGCTCGCGCCCCACCTCGACCGACGGCCACGAGCCAAACAAAACTCCTCCCGCCCTGGCTCGTCCTCCGTCCTCGTGAGACGTTTCCGTCTCACTCACAAACTGGCGTCGTTCCGGCAGTGTTGCACTGCTGGCCTCCCTCATTGCGAGGCCCATTCCGTCGTCACCCAGAGAAAGAGCTTGTTTCGGAGCGTTATGATTGTGCGAAAGAATACGTCGCCCATTTCCACCACCACCACCAACACCTCCTCCGTCTCCTCCGCGTCTTACGCCTCCTCCCACACCTCTTACGGTTCTCATTGCGACGCCGACGACCAAAAGGGAGCCATGTCCTCGGACGGCTCGATGGACCAGTCTCGCCCGCTGTCCGTGTCCATTCCCACGACACCGAGCGCATATGGTCCGCCATACCCGCGGAGACCCAACCTGAGGGAGATTCTCGCCAACACATCACCTCCACCCTGGACACTCGCCGCATTCATGGCATACCTCTCGAGCAATCACTGTTTGGAAACGCTGGAATTCACAATGGACGCGGGGAGATATAAGAAGCACTACGCAAAGATGATGTCGCGAGCCACAGACGGCGGAGAACCACCGGCGAAAGATCGGGAATACGTCGCGGCGCTGTGGCAGCGATTGGTGGAAGCATACATCCAACCGAATGGTTCTCGTGAGGTGAACCTCCCATCCCAAGTCCGCGATCCCATTGTCAGCCTCAAAGCGACATCACATCCTCCTCCACCCGAAGCGCTCGACCCAGCCGTGGCCAAAATCTACGAGCTGATGGAAGAGTCGGTGCTCGTTCCCTTTCTCAACTCGGTATACCACCAATCTGCTCATCCCGCACCATCACCATGGCCATACGCGGGGAATGCTTCGGAAGAGTCACTCCATCACAGTGCCCATCATCGCGACGAACGCTCCCAATATGCCCGCCGCGCACGACCTTCACCTCCTCTGAATACTGCCGTACCACCTCATGGATCTTCATATTCACCCACCTCATCCACGACATCATCAACATCCTCCTCCATGGCCTCTGCATCGCATTACTTTCGCAAATCCACGACTCCCATGTCCACGACCTCTTCCGCGCCTCCACCACGCTCGCGCTTCAGCGTCAAACTGGGCTCTCCCACGTCCTCCACCTCTTCACCGCGGACGAAACCTTCCATTGATGCACTCGCCACTTCGGACCACCACAGCAAACTCCACTCCAACACCACCTCCGCGACAAATACTAGCAGCGCGCCGACCATGACGGATGATAGCGGGAATAGCACCGGCTCTCCCACACATGACTCCCCGATGACGCCGCCGATGAGTCCGCCTGGTTCCGGCGATAGTCCAAAGAGGGATTCGGGAATGTGGAAAAAGTTGGGGAGGTTGAGTGGGATGAAGGTTGGGAGGAAGAAGAGTTTGAGCGGGTTGAAGGAGGAAGGAGGAGCGCCAAGGACGGTGTGAGGGATGTTGGGACTGAAGAGATTGGAAATTTGAAAAATTGTCGCAGGGCGATGGGCTCCAAGCCATGATTTTGCAGGCCATTTCTGCGGCGGAAGAGTCTTCAGATCCCAGCTACAGGGACCGCACAGAGCCTTGAAGGATCTGGTATCACGAATTCCCGAACACTGCCGACTCTTGTCCTCGAAGAAGGCTGAAGCTCCAATGCACCGGAATCGAACACACGAACACAGCAAGTCGCGTGCGCCGGAATGCAAGATAGCACCATTTTCGACGAGACATGGACATTGGAGACAACTTGTTCGCTCGCTCTGGTCAGTGAAGCTGCAAAGTATAGAGCTTGGAGAATTGCCGAGCGCAATGAGGCGGTCACGAGACCGAACGCGCTGCGCAGCTGAACGGAATACTCGGAAGATGAATTGGCATGCGACGATAATGGGGACGCAGCGGAGATTTTCCAACCACGATTGATGATATACCTTCAATGCCAGTTATCCTTTTTCGGGAGGAGGCCTTTTGTGACCTTCTTGAGCCACACCACACCTCGCCTCAACTTTTTTTTTCCTGCGTGCTTCGCTTGCTTCTTCTCACTCTTATTGATCCTCACGTTGAGCTTGACCTTGACCTTGACGTCTGTCCGCAGCGACCCGCAGTACCCGCAGCACCCGCGCACCCGCAGTACCCGCGCACTCGCAGCAGCAGCAGGTAGGTAGGTAGGTAGTAGCAGGTAGGCAGGTGCCGGACAGAAGATCTCGAATGATCGAATGATCGAATGATCGCAATGCATGTCTTGCTTTTGGTAGGTACCACCTCTCTCCTCACCCCTCACCCCTCACATTAGTCGCACGCACGCTCGCTCGCTTCTCATAGTACACAGTACGTATGCGTATGTCGTCAACTGCTGCTGCTGCAGGGAGGGCATCGCTTCTCAAAGCTCTCTCTCGAGAGAGAGAGGGACGAAATTTTTTTTCATTTTTGTTTTTTCTGCTCCAAACTCGGTCAGGAACGAGGATTATATATTTGTATTATTGTTCCTTGGCCCGGGGGAGGGTGGTTGGGTTGGGCGAGGAAGGAGGTGGGAAAGAGGAAGGAGGTGGGAAGGAGGTGGGAAGGGAACCGAGTGTGCGCAAGCACGCGTGTAGGGATGGATGGATGGATGGATGGATGGATGTATGTATGTCTCACATGCCCGGCGGGTTCAAGCGCGAGTTTACGTTAAGAGGCTCCATGTATGTAGCGGAACATCGAAAGAATATTCCCCCCGCCACCCTGGGGCCTGCATGGAGAGAGGTGGGTGGTTGGAAGAGCGCGCGCGATTCCGTCCGCTTCAAACATTGAGGGTTTCTGGTGCGTGGGCTTGGGATTTGGGAGTTGGGATTGCGTGGATGGCTGGAGGGGAGGGGAGGAGTTTCTCGAGGGTAGGTGGTATGGGGTGTGGGAAGGGAGGGGTGGTGTGGTGTGGCTGGAGGGGGCCTTCGAAATTGGGCGGAGCGAACGTTGAAGGCTGTGGCTTTGTTGACGTGGATTTTTTTTTTTTTTTTTTTTTGAGGTGGATGCACGGAGGAACGAGGATGAAGGGAAAAGGTGAGAGGGGGTGGAATGGTTCGTCGCCCTCCGTTTTTGTTCGCAAGCGGACGAGTTCGAACGTGACTGTCGAGACGTCGAAGCACCCATTTCAACTTCAAACCCGTACGAGAGACCGAAGTGACATGCTGCCCGGGCAGGCGGCGGGCCACCCACCACAGCTCAGCAATCGTCGATCGGGTGGAACCTGTTCTCGTTAAAATCCCAGCACGATATCACCGACGCTTTCGGTGGTCGTGAGATTTGGGTCTATCCTGGTGGGAATGGATCGATTGGATGAGAGCTCGGGGGTGAGGGAGCTTTTTTTTTCGCCGGGACTGCGGGTGGTTTTCGGGTTCGTCATGGGGAGAGGGGATTGGGAAGGAAGGCGGAGGAGGGGGGAGGAGATTGTGGCATGATGGCGGTGCGGGATGATGACGGTGGTGATTGGCGGTGCTGGACGACGACGGAGAATGGATGATGATGATTATGCAGTGAACATGGCATACGGAAGGATATGAGCCTTCGATGTAAGATATATAGAAGACTCGTATCGAGCGAGGATGAAGTGAAGTGGCTTTGTGGCGTATTCTATCGAGAAGTGGCGCGAAACTTTCTTTTGCAAGCAGATGGACCCGACTGCATTTCCTCCTTCTTTTCGTCGACCTTGCACACCCCAATGGCGACATCGAGCAGCCATTATCATATTCGATTCCTTCAGGTTAGAGCGCTCGCTATATCGAGATCAGGCCAGCCATCCGTCGCCGTCACCTACGCCATTCTGACCACTGCCACGGACTTCCCAGAAGCACAGCCCTCGCAGCCGAATTTTTGCCAATCCAGAGGCACGCAGCGGCAGTTCGTTGCGAGTCAGCCAAAGGGAGCAAGCACCTCTGTGGAGTCGAGGACACGGATCGTATGCTCTAAAGGCATCGGAAATATCTTCCGCGTTTGCGCCGGCGGAAGACAAGGATCGGAATTATGACTTTGCACGAAAGGCCAGAAGCAGACTCTTTGGTTCCGAGACTGCGCATCGACACGCTCGCATCAATACGTGTATACAGTAATTAGCGGCCACTGCATACTGGCAAAGCGCTAACTGGCGGAGTTTGACACTACATCCTCTCCTTGTTGAAAGGCACGAACAGGTCGTGGATTCTGTATCGGATGAGGAAAGCTGACACCTTCCCCAGTGACCGATGCAACGACTCTTGGTTCTTCGGGAAAGGTACCTGTGCTGTCGGATCACTCTTCCTACTTTGCAACAGTGGACGGCGGGTGAGGTCAAAAATGTTCCAGCTGAGTCACCTCGTAGAAAGGAAATGTTCTGTGGACCCGCCGCACGATGTGTTGGCACGTGGAAGTACTGTCTTGAGGCATGCCATCTTCAGGCCTCGACTGGTCCAACACTTGATCCCTGGCAGACACGCTTCAGGATCTGGCGGGACGTCTGCGCGAATTAGTCCCAGGCTTCACTGCTTCCGCGCTGTTCCAACGCGGCCAGTGGTCGACCATGTGACAAAGGGGATAGGCGCGTGAAGATGGACACCATGTTTGCAGGCATCCTGACAGACACGCTTCGGGCGGCGATGGGATGTCCTAAGCATGTCGATTGAACGCTTCACGGCTTCAACACTGTTTTGACGCAGCCAGCGATCGACCGTGTCATACAGGAGTTAGGCACATGAAGATGAGCAAGAGGTCTCTGGCCAGTCCATCTTCCTGCACAGTGTGCATCGTACTGCCATGGATCGGCTGACAGTATCCTGGTGGCACTGCCATCGGCAATTGACATCGCATCGGCTTGAGAATTGCGGCGCATGACCACTCCGATGCGCTCGCACGCTATTGCCGAATCATGGTCATAAAAGGCCGCAAGCTGCCCGCCTGCGTATGGATCACAACGAACAACTCCTCCATCCACTCCACCAACCATTACCTCAATTCACACGTCTCACTTGACGACGCGGACTACCATCTCGCAAACGCCAACTGCAAACCATTCACAATGAACATGAAGGTCCTCAACCTCGTCGCCGCCGCCGTCATCGGATTCCTCACCCCTTCTGTCGTGGTACGGTCCCCGTCTTCCGAAAGCCGATGACTTCGTTGTCCCAAATTGCTGACACGATCTCAGGCCGCTTGCGACTATGTGACGATCTGCACGCAGGCGTATTGCGACAAGAAATTTGGACTGGGCTACCAACCCTACTGGTCAGTATCTGTTGGGAGTTTCACGGAGCGGTTCAAAGATCATGGATGGCTGACATCGCTTGCGTGTAGCACCAACGGAGTCGGACCCCAAGGGATGTGCGGGTGCGCTTGATTGAGACCTACAGAGGCATCGCGAGGGCATCAGGTCAGACTCCGTCCCGTTCCCGGGTGACGACTGTTGTCTCGACTCAACGTGGGCTGACATTGCTCGGCAGGCGTGACTGTCGCACCTCGACCGTCTGAGGGCATGGCGAGGAGCGAAAGCTGGATGGACGGATCGATGTGGGCGTGAACAAGATCATGCTGCTCAGGTGTATTCGTTCATTACTTCACCAATGCAATGCCTTTCGGAAGACATGAATATGCACGATCTCGTCGCGTCTTCGTCTTGTGTAGCTGGTGATGCGGCGTATTCCATGTGTCTGCTACATCGTGTTACATCACGCTCTCGAAAAGATATCGATGATGGCGGGTTCGAAGACAAAAGTCAATTGATGGTTCGCTGCCTTGAGGAGATGTGCAGAGTGAAGTCGCAGAAGTGGCGTTTGACTTTCTCCGCAGCCGATTGAGGACTGCACCTCTCCTTTGCCTGCAATGCATCAACATGGTAGTGCGAGAAGACTTTTCGCTCCACGCCTTGAGTATGGTATTCTCCAGGCAACAAGATCACCTATCATCACATGCTCGCCAGCACCCGACATCCAGGCCTTTCGACCCACTCGCCCAACATCGCCTCGCCGCGGAAGCGCTTCCATCAAAGCCGGATCCTTCCTTCCAAGAACATCCACCAGATTCGGTTTTCGGATGGTCTTCCGAGCCTCGCCATTGGTTTCTTGATCTCGCAGAACGTCCGGTGGAACTGATGCGGGGACGTAGCAATGGCAGTCCGTGGCGAGATGGAAGTCTCTGAAGTAGGTCGGTGGCTTGGACTCCGTCGTGGCAGCAATTCGGGCTGCGGCTTCGCACACCGTGCATGCGTCTGTACCGCTGGTCCGGAGTGATGGATGTGCGGAGATCAGAGGCGGGTGGAGGTAGGTCTCGATTTTCTTCTTCTTTCCTTTCATCACCGTTCTATTTCCTGTGCTTCACGAGATTCCCGAAAGGGAAACAAGACAGCGCACGACGGAAACTGCATTTCTCTATCACGGACGCTTGTGCGACGAGATTTTATTGCAAGATCACAGCTCGCTGGGATATCGACCACAACAAGAGTGCTGGGGCCGAACTGCATACAGTCCATATCATCCAAACCACGATGGCGACCATCACCACAATCAACTTCTCCCGCCTTCGAAGACCGTCCATGACCCACGTCCCGTCATCAGCAAGAATATCAACCCTTTCTCCCGTTCTCGAACAGACCGAAACACCCGTGTGGTGTGCTCCATGCCAGGACGACGCCCGCCTTTCGGCCACTTCCGCCAAGAGCGACGGCGAGACTTTGCAGCATGCAGAATCGAACACAACCCGTACCTCACTTCCAAAGCGGCCACTCCCCGAACCATCCACAACAAGGAACAGAAGTAGCAGCGGCGCGTCCTCTCGATCCGGAGGAAAACCACCACCACGGCTAAGTCCATGGCCAACGATCAGGCGGGACTCTGGCGTTGGCGACAATACCACGTCGACACCTCCCTCCCCGACGACCAAGCCGAGCACGCCGCGCTCGACCATTTCCACGCCCGTCTCGAACATCATCTCCAGCAGACCCGTCGTGGCACCACAAATATCTTCCACCGGAGCAGTCACCACGACGGTCCCGCTTCCGCTGGCAAGACCGCACTCCTCTCCTGCTTCAACGACATCTCCTTCTCCAATCCCGAGGTGTCGCTGCACTTCCACCACTTCCACCACATCACCATCATCATCATCATCATCCTCATCATCCTCATCACCATCATCATCCACCACCCCAAGCAGAAGAAGCACCGCCTCCCTAATCCGACACAAGTCCCTCCTCAAAGTCACGCACGTGTCGCAGTCCACCACCACCACCACCACCACCACCACCCCAGATGTGAGCAGCGCGGCTTACAGACCTTTCGTACCATCAATTGCGAGCACATACCGCTGCACTTGGCAGCGGACGACGTTGATACCCAGACCGAGCACGTGCGGCGGCGGTGGTGGTGGTGATTGGGGGAGGAGGAATGGTTGGAAGGATGGTCATACTGGAGGAGGGATGATTCGTGTGACGTGGGTTTAAAAAAAATAATTAAAAGTTAAGGTCCAGAACTCCCATCCAAGTTTGACTCGGAGGAGGAGGAGGGAGGGCCTCCTGCTCGCGGGAAGGGGGGAAGATGGGAACTCTCGAGACGTACATGATCACGAATCACGCGACCCCTTCCCTTGGAAAGATGATGTCCAAAGTAGAGACGGAGAGAGAAGAATCATTAGGGGAAATTCTACGGAAAGTCTTGGTTTCGTCTTCGTCTTCGTGATGTGCAGGAGCACGATATGGCGTTGTCGTCCGCTTGTCGTGAAAATCATTCGCTCGTGCTGGCGGGTCGTGGTGCTCCCTTTCGAAGGGGAAAGAGGAGAGGGCTCGGTGAGATTTTGGTGCGACGGAAAGCGACGGCGGCGTGGTCGAGTCCGTCAGTCGTCGGCCGCCCTGGGCTTGGTTGGTAGAGGAACGTCATCCGTCCCCCCATCATCCCAACACTCTCCGCCTCAACCTCTTCGGTCCCTCCTGTCCGTCGTCGACCTCGCCGCCATCGCCCTCGAGCGACGCGGCCCTCGGATGCATCACCTTGAGGAAGGCCTGGCGACTCTTCTCCAGAATCTCCTTTCTCCGCCGCAAGCTGTTGCGCTCGTTGGTGACCTCGGCCGGCTCCTGGGTCAAGTCCGCGACTTCCTGCTCGGACAAGTCGTGCACGATCTGCGGGGAGAACGTGGCCGTGGCAAGATGGTTGAGCAGAGGGCGCTCGACGACTTGCTGCGTGACGTTGGCTGTGAAGGTCTGCAACTGGTGGTTGTACAGCGCAACCAGCTGGTCGAGGGCTTTGGAGGCTGTGATGATGGTGCTGTCCTGCTGGAGGGGATCGGCTGCCACAGGAAAGGTGACCCTATTGTGGGCCGCCGCCGCCGCCGCCACGAAATTTGCTTCGAGTTGGAGTCGACGTTCTTCCATCTGGGCCTGAATCTTGCGATCCAACATCGCCTGCACATTGGCAGCGTATGAGGGATCGTAAACATTGGTCGGGTCTTGACGGTCGATCAGGAGCTTTGCCAATTCGCCGTGGGCGCTGTGGAAGCGATGGGAGAGCATGGTCTCCACGCGTTCGGAGATGTTCTTGGCGAGCTCCTTCGGCGCAACGTGGTAGATGGCCGCGTGGACCAAGTCGTTACACAATCGTTCGACATTGGCAATGTGTTCCACGGCAATGAGGCCCCAGTGCTCGGACTGCTCGTGAAACAGGTGCGTGACGAGGACCGAGCTGAAGTTTCCGGGAAGGTCACGGCCTTGCGTCTTGATGTGGAGGTCACTGGCCCACTTGATGGCTTCTTCGCGGGTGAGTAACTTCTGACAGTTCTTGAGTTCCTCGTAAGGCTGGACGGACTCGAGGCCTTGCAAGGTGGTCGAATTGGTGCCGACCGTTTCCGTGGTCTGGGGGATGATGTACTTGTTTCCGTACTTCAGCATTTGCCGGGCAAAGTCCTTCTGCAGCTCATTCGTCGCCCCTCGCAAGAACTTTACATCGTCGACTGCAACACTCGTCGAGGGAAGGCGGAAGAATGGGTGGTCGTAATGCCCGGCCATGGCACTCGCGACGATGTTGTGATATTCCACTCCGACAGTCATCAGCGTGCTCTTCTGTTCAGCAAGGCTGGAGCGTTCTTCTCCAAGGCGTAGCAGGCTGGCGTTCACCTCTGCCAGCTTTTTCGTTGCCTCCTCGCGGATTCTGGGCAGCCTCGCCTTGCCGTCTTCGTACACAAGATCTGCGATGCGAGACCGCAGAGACGTGATACCCTTGTTGCTTTCCGGGAATGATCTGTAGGACCCTTGATTGAAGAACTCGCTCTCGGACTTGTTGCGATCGGCGAAACTCACCAGTACTTCCTCATCGGATCTGATAATGTATGGTTAGCTCGCACTTTGGTCATGATCACGAAGCCTTGACGTACCTGTTCTTGAGAAGGTACCACCCTAATTGCAGAGGGATGTCGCCGTTCTGGGCAATGTTGAGCCACGTCTTCTCCATCTTCGATCCGGCTGGAAGCCTATCCATCTTGGTAATGATGCCGAGAGTTCGGGCACCTGTGGGATCGACTTTGCGGCACTTGGAGAAGATCTCGTTACTGGCAAGGTCGGTCGAAGCTGCGGCAACGGCCAATACGATCGTGCGCTCCTCCTTGAGGTAGGTCTCCACGAGTTGATGGATGAGCTTCTTGTCCTCGGTCGTCTGAACGGCGGTCTCGGTGTGGATGAGACCTGGAAGATCAATGACGGTGAGAGGAAGACGATCCGGTCCCGAAATTTCTACACTGAGCACGTTGCGAGAGAAAGCTTTGGCTTTTTTTGCATCCGCGGCCTTTGTCTTCTTGCCATCAGCCAGAGCTGGAGAGAGACCCATGTGCTCCGTCGCTTCGTCAATGAGTCGTCCGAATTCGCCAAAGTCGGTGATGGTGCGGTTGAAAGTTGTCAGTCTGTTTTGGTCCGCTGCTGGCAGCTTGCCGTCGGGAATGATCCTCGTGCGGATTGATGGTCTGGCGTCGGTGCGCATGACGATCTCCGTGGCAAAACGAGTGCAGAGATTCTCATTGCGAGGGAACGGCACTTCAGTGATGGCCTCCAAGACAGAGCTCTTTCCCGAAGATTGATCGCCACAGACCACCAGCTGCGGAAGCGCGATAATCGATCCCAGTCCACATGATTGGAGCTCATCGACGAGTTTGAGCATGGTACGGCAATCCGCATTGTGAAGGTCGTCGAGTGAGGTCGAGTTGAGTGATGTCGTCGTGCCAGGAGCAGGTGTGGCCGCCTTTTGAACCTTGATTCTCGGCATGTTGATGATGTTGTTGTTGCTGTGTGCTGGCAATGTGGCTCGTGTAGTCTGACTAGACTGTTGGTCAGACTCGAAGGTGGTTGACGATGATGTAGTTCGGATTGTAGTGTTGTCAGTGGATGAAGCTGAGCGAAGTTGACATTGAAGAGAGGTAGAGCTGAGGCACGTCCAAGCTCGAGCTCGCGCCGACATGTGACAATGGAAGAAAGTGAGATGAACGACGAGGGTGAATACGGGCGTGTGCATTGCTCCCGCACATGTCTTGTTTTCTCATGTGAAAGCAAGACGGTCATGGTGACTGGGCGAGGCTGAGGAACAGGCCTCATGAAGACAGGCGATGCACTGTCGTGGAAAGCAAGTATAATTCTCGACTCGCTTGAACTCCGGGCTTCTTTTTGAGGAGGACAATTGAGAAGATGATCGAGGCTTCGAGGACCGCAAGCTCTTGGGGAAGATGAAAAGCGAAAGCGTCAACGCCTCTACTAGTACAGGCGCAGGCGTAGTCTGACACGAGGTGATGGAACAGTGAAGAAATCCGCGCCCAGGAGACATCTCGATAGCATAGTTCTTCGGTCGTAGGCAAAGTCAGAGATCAAGCGTTGGACATGTCTCACCACTGCGATGTGCCGACAGTGAGATGCGTCAGTGTTGGACTGGTCGATGCGTAGAATGCACGGTATGTTGGGAGTGGTGCCGAGTGAGATTGCAAGACTCAAGAGGTGAAGTCAACGACGGAGCAATACACCGAGCCGTCATCTCCAACAGCGTGAACACGTGAACACGGCGCGGAGGAATTCTCAGGGAGGCCGTATTCAATATTGATAGCAGAAACGAATGGTGAGGTCGGGCAAGGGGAAGGAAAGAGAAAACGAAAACGACAGCGACATTGACAAACGCATCTGTGCCCGGGGAGCGTTCGGCAGGAACGCGGACCGAAGCAGGGGGGGAGAACAGGTATCCTATTGCAAACTGCTCGGGTGGAGACAGGTACCTACAGGGGCTAGGATAAAACGGGCACTAAATTAAGCGCTACACCAAAATTAGTATGGTAGAGTTAGGGCTCTGCCCACCTCGCCCTACGTGTGTTGCCCTTACCTCTCCTACTGTTATATATATTATATAGTTACCTAACCTTCTAGTATATATATTTATCTACCTTTTACTAATAGAGCTATTCGACGAGGAATAGCTTAATTATAATCCGAATAAGAATAAGAAGATAGATACGGATAGTAG
>AFIV01000447.1:0-14635 GCA_000223765.2 Zymoseptoria ardabiliae STIR04_1.1.2 | reverse complement strand
TAGTTAAAGGCATCCTTAGAGATAATCGCGGACTACGGCAACTAGCTAGCGAAAGATATCGCTACCGCGAATATAGAGGTACTAGCTATCTTAGGATTCCGGACTTCCTTACTACCGGCGGACCTACCGGCCTTTAACGTTACCGCGTCTAAGCGTAAGCGAGTAGACTTAGGTATCGCCTTACCGGATTATACGTTCCCTTATTAGGTATAGTATCGATGCTTAGCTAGTCCGCCTTATTAAAGTAAGTAGTAGAATAGTCTTACTAGGTTAGAATAGAATAAATAATAGCGGAGAGATATAGTAGATCTAATAAAGCTATTCTACCGTTAATATTAACCTTTATAATGTCCTCTTCTAGTAAGATTAGCGAGCTATTTATAAAGTCGATAATACGGAGGTCGAATTCGTCCGTAAGTAGGAAATTATATAGAGCGATGTCTAGGACTAGTACTCCCCTCTTATAGTAACGGGTAATAATGTCTACGGCTTAGAGAGCCTATTACTATCTCTAAGACACTAATAGCGGTTTATAATAACGGATAAGTTCGTATAGCGATCCGTTTAGGTAGTATCTTAGCCGGATCCTATTATCTATATACGTAAGACATTTAGTAACGCTAGGAACATTATATAGTCGCTTATAGACTTCCTTCTCGGCCTCTAGAGATTCGCGGTAAAGGTCGTTATCGGTATAAGCCTTAATCTCGCTATTAGGCTATAAATATCTAAGAAGATTTAGGATCTTTATAATATAGTCCCTAGTACGAACTACGAAGCTATCGGTACCGTTACCGACTAGTTTCGCCGAGTCGACGCGGCTACCGTCGGCGAGAATAATATAAGCTATAGGAATAAGAGAAACGAGGTATTATATAGCGGGATACGAACGGGCGACGGTACTTTCGTTAAGTCCTAGGGCGTAGAGTATAGTAAGAGTAGCGCCGTTATTTATATATATTAAGCGGTAGAGGAATAAAGGTAATAACGTACCTTATAAGCGGGATTACTAATATAATTACTAGCTCGTCCCGTACCGCTTATACTACTCCTTCGTATTAATTATTAATTTAACCTTATATCGCGAGTTCTATACTCTATCGCTTACGAAGCCGAAATAATCGTAGATTCCTATCGAGTATAAAGTTTACCTAGCGTAGCTTAAAAACTAAGTAGAATTATAATACCTTTATTACGTCCCTTTCTTATTACGCGCAGCGTAATTTAAAGTTGTAGGTAGTTAGCTAAAAACTAGTTTAGCCGCTACTCGTATCTAATTAGTCGCTTAATCCTATAAGCGCCTTAGTAGCGTATACCGCCGGCGTATCTTACTTCTATAAGCGGTAACGAGCTAGGACGGTAGGGTTAGAACGTTAGGGTTAGCGTTAGGGTTAGCGTTAGGGTTACTCTACGGAATTCCTTTTAATACTCTATTTAATACGGAGGTATCGTACTTAAATCTATTTAAATTAATCCTCGAGAGTCGAGGGATTTAGCGCTAGGGGCAGCCTATTCGGATTTTATATCCGTATACCCCTCTAAGTTGTATTAACGGTAAGGTCTAAAAGCAACTTAGGTAGCCGCGCGCCCTACTTAGTTACCTATATACTACCGGAAATAGTTAAGTATATAGCTGCCTACGAAGGATCCTCGGCTATTTACCGCTAGCGATGTAAAGGGATATAGCGGACGTAGCTTCCTATAGGGGAAAGCTTCTCGTATACCTTAGTATTAAAAAGCTTATCTCTATTACTCTATGTCTTTTACGTCTGTTTATTAATATAAGTACTACTCGAATCGACAATTTCCTCGGAACGTAGGAAGCTTATATTAAGTACTTAGAGCGAAACCTTAAGTCTCTAAAGGAGCACTATACTATCTACTAGATTCCTAACAACCCGCGTATGTACGAAGATACTACCGCTTCCGTTGCCCGTAGGATCGATGCTTCGCCTTAGGTCAACACTCCTCCTATATCTCCTATCTTAGGTAAGCGCCCTCGGGGCATCGAAATTGTTAAGTATAGTTACCCCGTAGCCTCGAAACGATGTACCGTCGGTCGATAGAAAAGGAAGAGATAGAAGGAAGTTGCTACAACTCTAATAGTATAGATACTACGAGCATATAATTAGTAATAGGCTCTAAAAAGGAAGGGAATTTACGAAATAATAAATAGCGGCAACGCTATCGCCTTCCTTCTAGACATAGCATCCTTAACTACCCCGGCTATCCCTACGAGTCTTATAATTAAGCGTCCTAAAGGTACGACGGCACTCGCATATATTAAGCAATATGCCCTAGTAGCGGTTCGTAGAGAAAGTAGTGCCTCTATAACCCTCGCTCTTACGAACTTCTAAAAGTTTCTTACTTTGTCTACCTATGTCGTATTAAAGGCGACAGGAACACTAGAACCTACCGTACTCGGCGTTATAAAGCTCTATATCGGGGATTATGCTATAGATTATTACTTAAAAATGCTTCGCGTTGTCGTATATATAAACGAGCTCCTTAATACTCTATATATATATAGCTAGGAATCCCGCGCTTTCGAACTTCTACTACTCTATAAGACTCGTCTATACCGCGATAGAACATTTACGAGCTAACCTAGAGAAGGGGATCGATCGCCGTCCTATTTCTATTATATAGCCTCTACGGGCGATAATAGGTTGCGTTACCTCTAAGCCGCGCTATATACATCTAAGCTTACGTTACCCCTAAGTATAAGCACTCCCTAGACCTTATTGTTCGTTCCTAAATTAGTTAAAAGTATCCTTAGTAAAGGATTCTAGTAGGATTTATCTACATCGTATGTTTCTTCTTATACTAATGGTCGCGCTAGTGTCGTAAGGATCGCCGATATTTTGGGCTATAAATACTCTAACTTCTTAAAAGCTCGTATTAATCTAGCGCGATTTTAAGGAATAGCTCTACTATAGCTATAGGAAGATGTAACCTACTTAATATAGAAGGTATAGCTAGCTCCCGGGAACGTATAGCGCGGGTAACAATGTAGAAACTTAAGCCTTTATATTATATATCGATCTACATTAGTAGTCCTATGCCTCTACCGGTAGGGGGGAGGAGTAGCCTATCCTTCCCGTCTATATAGATATCCTGTCCGAATAATAAATCGAGAAAAAAGCCGTTATATAGACCTAGGTCGTATAGCGCGAGGCATACTACGGTCTATAGTAAGTTATCTATGCCGAGACCCTCCGGTAATCGTTACTATTTATCGTTAGAGAGTAGCTTAAACTTACAAATACTAAATGTACGGACTAGAGCCTTAGTAGGAGCTTTAGCTAGACGATTAACTAGGACAGCGGTACGCTAGATGTTGCTATCGCTCTGTTCCTAACGTTAGCAACTTCCTTTATACGTACGTAAAGCTCCGATTTGTATACTTAGGCCTAAGAATTAGCGATAGCTCTAGCCCTCTCTTACTAATTGTCCCTCTCTAGCATCTCGTACTAGAACCGTACGGAACTATAGTCTTTATAAAAGTCCTTTACTATCGCGTCCGCCGCGAAGTCGGTAATACTAGCGACATCGCCTAGAGGGAGTCCGGGCGCGATTATATTACGGTACTTTAGCTATTACTCGGTACGTACTTAATCTAGCGAACAACCTATTGTCTTCTATATATGTTGTTAATATTTACTATTAGCGGTTAGATTTTGCTAAAGAATCCGGAAGTAAGCGTAGTAGGCCCGCGAGAATGTTCTTAGGTTACGTATAGTTAGGTTTATAAACTACCTAGGTAAGCCTCGACTTTACGCCGCTTCTTATACTTTATTTACGTCTAAATCGATATGTAGGACTAGTACACTTCCGATCTTAGCCTTCGATATAATAGTATTAAGCTCTTAGACTAGTAACGTAACTTTTTAGACTATAAAAAGCTCTATTAGGATCTCGATGCCGTAGTAGTAGTCTTTTCGAAGTATAATACAACCCTCTAATTTAGTATCGCGCTGCTCTACCGCTATTATAACCTTCCTAACGGGCATATAATAGTAAATTCTTAAAACTCCTATATAGAGTATATATATAGAGTTGCGCTACTAGGTACCCGCGAGATCTTTCCTACTACGTATTACCTCTATAATAAGAAGTTCCTCCTATACGAGTTTTCTTTCTCGCTAACCCCGATACCTACGCCTAAGTTCTTAACGGAGCTTGCGATCTTCCTTAAATCTCGCGGCCTCTACTATGTCCTCGCGCTATCTATTACGTCGTCCTTAGACTTATGCTAGATAGAGACACTTTTAAGAGATAGAGAGGGGACTATAACGAAGTAGATAACTTAGTAACTTAAAACGTTATCCCGCGAATATACTATTATAGAGTAGGGCGTAGTTTAGACTAGTAGAGGTTACGAGATTAGGGCTCTTAAAGGGTACGAAACAAACGAAGCTAGCATCTATAAAAGATCTTAGGACTAGACAATGTTGTACGTAGACTACGGCTAGGTCTATAAAGTTCTCTATCTAGTTATATAAAGCGGTTAACTTGACTTACATCTCGCGGTATCGATGTACTATATAGGTAATGTATACTTTAGAGCTACGGTCTATATGTTTGCTCTAAATTCTGTTCCGTGCTACGAAACTAATAACTTAACTATATTCCTCCGAGCGAGTTCGATTATAACTCGCTATTGCGCTTAGCGGCTTCTTTTATTTAAGCCTCTAGCGATAGCCGTCTTGTCTCGTTTCCTCGTCGTTTTGTAGCTACTTAGATGTTACGTAGCTACCGAGCTAGACTACTTCGGTTACGCTCGCCTAAAGCGCTTCGACATTAGTCTTATATTCCTTCTAAGCGCTATAGTAGATGTGCATTCGGCGTCTCTATTTACTATAGGCTAGGTCCGAGGCCGATTACGGCTTACTTTGTCTACTTAATCTAGCGTAGCGGCTGCGTACATTCGCTCGAATCGATCTCTAATACATCTAGCATTACATTAACATTCGCTATAGAAACTAATGTTAACGATAGCGGAAAGTAAGTAAATATCTAGACGATAGTAGCCGAAGCTAGCTTAGTCCCGTTTCCTAGTAGCTCGCTATTAATAATGCGACTAGCGCTTAAGCGTAGCTAAGGAGAAGTAATAAAGTGCAGCAATAGATGTCCTAACCTCGCCTATAGTCTAGCAACCTCTTAGTAAGGCTATCGCTCCCGGCTCTCCTCCTTCTACTACTCTATCTACTTCTGTCCGAGTTGTACCCTAGGAAGTTGTTCGCTCCGTATTAAAATAACTATATCTATATCTTACTAAGGTTCCTACGTAGCTCTATAATAGAAGCATAGCGGCTAATATCTTCGTTCGCTATAAGGAAGGCTTCGAGGTAGCTAATCATCGTCTTTTAATTAGTATCTACTTATTTAATACGGAGCCGAATGTACTCTTTATTAATCCGTTTGTTACGAAGCGACATTTTAAAGAATTGTCGCTCGGTAGAATTAGCTAGTAGGTCTACGACCTCTAGAGATATCTTCCGGATTGTACCTTCTAGGTATACGCGATCTTCTACGAAATCTATGTCTTTAGGTACATCGTCGTTACGAAAGCCGGGTATGTTCGCGATAAAGAGGGGTAGCTAGATAGCGGCTAGTGCCGGGACGTATACTACCGTATCCTAATCGATAACTCTACGCGATGATTTAGTAGCAACAATTATATTAGGAAGGATGCGGCGTACCCCGTAAGTCTATCTTAGTCTATAATTACGTTTAAAGTATTTAAATCACCGTACCTAATAGTTAAACCGCGGCCTATTGTCGGGATAAGTGTCTCGACTTTAGCGCGGCGCCTAAGAAAGGTTAATAGGTTACCCTAACCGGTGTTTAGTACGGAGCGGCGAATTGCCTTATCTACTTCGTCTAAGAGCTAGGCCCGGTATATTATCTTAATTTTTTCTAAACTATATATTAGGTAGAATACTTCTCTAAAGCGTTTAAGGTACGTACTAGACTCCGTCGACGGTACTAGGTACGTCTATAGTCTATAGAGGAAGACTATAAGGCTATCTAGCACTATATAGCGTCTCGTAGCGCTTACGCTATATAGATTCTAGGAACTAATTAGAGTCCCGTAAACGTACTCTATAACGGAGTACCGTCTAGTACTATATATAACCGTCGGAATCTAAATAGCCGGTACCGTCTACTTAATATACCTTATTATAGCGACGCTTCGAGTAGCTACTAATACTATAAATAAGTCTTTAGCGATCCTAAGGCTCTATACGTCCCCGTATAGTAATCTAAGTACATAGACCTAGTAGGAGCGGCTAGACATTAGCGCTAATATAGTTAATACGACGCCCGGTAAGGCCTTCTATAGTTCGGCAAGTATTAGTAGTAGTAATTCCTCTATTACTAGTAATCGGGATCTTACGTCTAGCATTCATTAGTAATACGGCGGGAAATAGTATATAGCGCTAGACGTTAGCGGCTTCTAAAGGTAAGTATCTAGCTCCGAGAAAGATAAAACAAAAACACGTTTACGTTTAAAGTATCTAGGAACGGTACGGTCCGAGCGGGGAGTAGGCCGGTCGAACGAAAGCTAATTAGCGCTTCGTTTTATTAGACACTAGAAACGACCTCGTCTATAGAGGCGTAAGAATTCCCTACCTCCTTCTTAGTTACGCTTATCTATGCTCGCTTACGCGTTATTCTAGCGTAATCTTCGGATTTTATAGGCTAGCTTACGAGTCTAGCGCGAGACTCTAATCCCGTAGAACTACTAAGCGTCGGCGTTCTAAACCGGGGATAGAGAATTTTAGATAAACGAGCGGGAAGAAGTGTTATTTCCCTACGAAAGCTAGGTTTTAATCGTCTATATATAATGAGCGTAGTAGCAAAGACTCTTAAGAAGTTATATATAGAAAGATTCTAGACAATAAACGCCGACAAATTGCGGATCCGCTCCCTAAATAAAGAGGTGTTTTAGCTACTTAGCCGTCGATATAGTTATAGTTAGGATTAGTAGATAACCTAGTGTCGCGACAAGCACATCTATAGAGCCTAGGCTTACCGTCGGTTCCTGTCGGGTACGCCTAGAAAGTCGTCTTATAATTAAGTATAACGAAGTCTAGTTCGAGGATCTGTCCCTATGTTAGTATTAAAGATAACATCGTTAACGGCAAACATACGAGATTTATTAGGATCTTAACACTAATGCCGGCGCTCTCCGTTACCTTAAGTTCTTCTACATCGTCTAGAGAGTACCGGCGAAGCCTAATGTTAGTTATGCCTAGTTCCTTAAGGTTGTGCTCGACTTCTGTAAAGAGTCGGATCTCGTCCTTAGACACGGGGCCTACTTCGCCTAGCTTATATTTAAACGGCTTCCAGATACTATCGACCCGAGCCTACGACTTTGGTCGAATCGGGCACCTATGTAAGTCTTGTGCATCATTAGCTAGAGGGAACGGCTGAAGGGTCTGCTTGAAATTAAGCATTCTGTTTCCCGGATCCATCCTCGTGTGACGGTGGACAAGTGCAAGACCAAAGGTGTCGTTCAGCGCTAGCTCTGCGGCCAGAATTGCGAATTTCTTTAGGTAGCCGTCAAAGTGGCCGTTCGACTTGACGGAGGTATGGGCATCCTCGAGGGAAGGGATGATGTCGAAAATGGTGGGATCGTAGGCTCCGCAAAGTGTCATTGTATCGACAACTGTGAGATATCTGGCGAGATGGTCCTGCCGAAGAAGATCGAGACAAGCTGGTTCTTATATGCGCTCTGTGCCGTTTCCTGTAGGCAACTCTCGGACAGCCCGGGGCAATGCACCGCTAAACCGCAGTCGAGTCTCCAAAAGTGGGTGCCAACCTGCGGTAGACACACCCACGATCAATGGGTGGGGAGCTTCGCGCGTCCTGCTGCAGACGCAGGGAGAAATGTGCCAGCAATCTCGTCTAATGGCACGTTCTGCCGTGCTGTCGGTGCGACCCCTAGTACTTCACTATCGGATCGCCTTTCGCGGACGGGATCCGCAGAGACGTTGGTCGACTGCCAATCCAGGACAGGTGGCGACTTTCCACGTTAGGCAATAGAAGCGGAGTTGTTGAAACGAACAGATCGCCAGGACTAACAGATGACGAAAACAACTCAGCCAGCAATACCAAAACAACGACAGGACCAATAAAGAATGCGAGGAGAGCAGAACTGGGGAGAGAGCTTACCAAACAGGCCGGGAAAGTTCCCCGCTGCTTCCGGTTAGCGCCAGTCGCAGAGCGCTTTGAACAACTTCCTCCTGGGCGAAGGGAGATCTCCGGGCAGGATTCTGATCCTTGAGTGGCGTCTGTACGGCATGTTCGCACATCGAACTGGATATGCTCCCCTGACGCCTATGAGTACGCACGCGACCTGCGGTGCCCTGCTTGATGCGAAGCGTTAATCTCATAATTCCGTAGCGACGATCAGCTGTCTTTGAGAGTCCGAAGTCTCAAGCGGTTCCCAGTCTTCTGGACTAGACCTAAGGTTAAAGAAAGCTGGGGCTTGGGGAAGTTGATTTTGACCCGCCTTTCGGGAGTGATCGACGCTGCGACGCCCTTGGATGTGCCAGTAAGGGCGCCTAATCTTCGCTGGACGGTGACCAAGTCGAAGTGCGTGGGCGCAAGGTCGAACGTCGCTTCGGATTGATGACAGGTAAAGCAGCAGCTATATTGTCGCCACAGACTACGAAAAGACCAATGTGTTCGGAAAGAATAAGCCGTGCAGAGAGGACCAGAAAGGGTTGCTGTTCCGCAAACAGAAAGGGATGGCAAGTGGTTGTTTCGTTATGACGTCGCCTGGCCTCAGGCTATCGGGCCCTCGGCCCGGTCCTCAGTCAGTCACGTGCGGCCTTTACGTCGCTTTTCGACTCTCCTCGTCGCTTTCTGATTCTTTCTGTCGCTTTGTAAGAAATGCTAGCGCTTCTCGACACTTGCTATTACCTTTCGAGCTTCGTCGCCTAATACTTATAAATACTAATCTTCTTCGTTAATACTATCCTCGCTTA
Source organism: Zymoseptoria ardabiliae STIR04_1.1.2 (assembly GCA_000223765.2). Classification (NCBI taxonomy): domain Eukaryota; kingdom Fungi; phylum Ascomycota; class Dothideomycetes; order Mycosphaerellales; family Mycosphaerellaceae; genus Zymoseptoria; species Zymoseptoria ardabiliae. The sequence continues at coordinate 5,633 of AFIV01000447.1, read as the reverse complement.
TTAATAACTAAGGTCTACTTATTCGGCATCTCTCGGTCTAGCTACACCTATACCTTTACCTTTATCTAAGAAAGGAACTCTAATCGTAATTATCCTAGATGTCTACCTCTAGTAAAAAGTAGCGCGACCGAGAGTTCTAGCGACATAAGAGGCATTAGAAGAAGTTCGAAAAGAGAAGGCGCCTTTAAAAGCCTAAGCTAGCACTATTACCGGACGTAGTAGATAAAGGCGAAATTCTAGATACTAATTAGTACTTTATTAAGTCTTTATACGGTGCCGCGCGGGAGCTAACATCTTTAGACATTGTCTAGGAGAACGTATACGCCTTAGCTAACCTAAACAAACCCGACGCTTTTGCTAAGGCGTATTCTCTCCTAAGCTCTTAGCTTAAATACGACATTTCTATAGTCCGCAACTACTACGAGCTTCTAACTACCCTAGAGAACACTTTCTAGCTAATCTTTATACCGTAGGACGCCTTACTCGCACCGACATATTCTTAGAGTATCGCGAAATAGGTCGCTTCTATAGGATTAGGTAATAGTTACGCTTTTCTACCGGCTAAGGAACCTAGTACTAGAGGGACTAGGTACGAAGTTAGTATAGACGATGTCCGCCGGACGATGCTAGATAACCCTAAACTATTGCCTATAAATATACTCGACGTATACAATCGATCGTCCTATACTTTTAACCCTACTACTATTATAGAGGTAGATTTAATCGTACTAATTAAGTTAAGGTACGATAACGGGATATAGATACGGAGCAACGATTAATAGATTATGCCTTATAACTAGATACTACTTACTATAGGTCCCGTCGCGTTATACTTCTATACCGATTAGGTAGGATATTATATAGCTATTATTAGGCTTTAAGGCGAGAAGTAGTAGTATGTTCCGAATAGCGATTAGGAGATAAATCGTAAGGCTTTCTATCTCTCTAGGTAGGCATTCGTAAATTATACTAACGGCATATCTATCGTAGTTATTAGTAAAGGTAACTACTTATATAGTCTTCGTAAGTACGACGCGTAGTACATACCGCTAATTCGGTGTAGTATATAAGGCCCCGGTACCCCTTACGCGGTTATTATATAAGGTAAGAGTCTCGCCGCCGGCTACTTCTTCTATACGGCCGCCCTTTTTACTCGAAGTATTTAAAGGACGGCTTAATAACAACGAGGCGATCTTAGTACGAGATTACGCTAACCTTAGCCTAGTAGTTAAACATCTCGATCGCGATATCTTTACGGCCGCTTAGCGAGACGTAGTGTTCGTAGAAGTCGGCTTTCTCTTACTATCGTAGTAAAGAATTGCGAGAGACGCGAGTAATAACATAACCCGTACGAGAGCGAAGCGTAGTAAGAAAGGGGACAAAACAGCCTAGTAAGTTCTACCGTTAACTACCGAGACGCTAGCTACTAAGGACCGTTTTATTAAGAAGTGTCTAGAATAGTACCTTAGGGAGTAGAAGCGTCGTCTACTAGATATCGCTACCTAAAGGGTACGAGCCCGCCTCTAGCAACGGTATCGCGGACATAGAGATAGATAGCGAGGCGTAGGCTATATCTACCTATTCGTATAACCGTATATAATCGCTCTTAGATATCTACTAGAAGTATTTAGGTAGGCATGTATCTACCGTAACTATTAAGTAGGTCTAGGACCGCTAAGAAGCGATAATAGTACTTAGATACCCGACTACTATATAGGCTCCGACTATCTACCGCTTCCTCTTTCTTCCTTTCTCCTTCCTCCTTTATACGACTTTCTTCCTAGCTATCTATCCGTATACCGGCGACGGCATTCTCTATACGACTATTCTACGCGGACTTCCTACTACGTATACCTTACTAATACCGCTTATACTATTTACGGACGTACCTCGTATACCTCTTATACCTCTTATATATTTTACGCCTTATATACGGTCTTTCCCTTCCTCCTCTCGATACTAGTTACGCGTAGCGTAGCGGCTAGAGCCGCCCTAGGTAGCCGCTACCTCGATAGTATCCTACTAGAGCTATTTAAACGGATCGCGATGTACGTAGATCCGGTAGACTTAAAGATACTCCGACGCGTCTCTCGGAGTATTAGTAATAAGGTCCTATATACTTAGAAGAAGGTTCTGTTCTCTAAGCTACTCGCTATAGTCGGGAGCTTACCGAGCCTTCGCTACGTAATAGGGCGCGCCTAACATCTATTTATAGGACCCCGCATCCGTATAATCGTTATATACGAGAATGTCCCCTTCGCGCTAGTAGACCGTATTACGCTATTGCCTCGATATATAAGCTTACTTAGACAAATTCTTAGGACGGCGGACTAAAGGCTAAGACTAATCGTCCTCTAATCTAAGAATCTTTAGGACGAGGATTAATACTAGAGAGACGACATCTTTAGTAGGCGTCCGTACCTTATCTACGAGAGCGACTTCGTAAGGGATACGTACCTTACTCGGTTCGAATCGGTTTTATATAGGCCGGAATAGTATAAAGCCTATCTAGCGAGTATGCGCGGTTATATAGCATCGTAATATTATCGCTACTAGTTTAGGCGATTAAGGCGCTAGAGGTTAAAGTATAACCTTTTATTACGGGTAAACGGGGTACCGTTCTTAGCTAATGCCTAAGGCATTTATCGGACATACCTATTATAGTAAGGTAGTTGTTCGATATAATAGTAAACCTCCGGTACCTATTCCTACGGCCTTTTAAAGTTTAACTTTAGGCTTATGTTATACCTTAGGGAATTAAGGCTTTAATAGACGATCGTTATGTTTAATAAGTATAATGTTCCGAGAGTCGAGATAGGGAAGCGACGGCGTCGAGATCCGCTAACTATCTTTTTAAATATAGAGGCGTTTTATAAGCTTCCTTTTTAGTGTCCTTAGTAATCGCTATACGTTTAGACTCTTATAACTTATATTTACGAGTTGTCTATTATATCCTTTCTAGCCGGTAGATGTCGCCTTCCTTTCGTTAGCTATATCGAGCTTAAGGTACTCTAGAGCTTTAGGGGCATACTATAGAGTAGCCGTACGAATGTGTTAGTATATAGATCGAGAGAAATAGAAAACGTACATAGCATTTTACTAAGAAGAAGGCACTATCGTTGTAGCCTAAGCATCCGCGGTAATAGGTCCTATAGTTATCCCGACGTATTAGACCGCGAGTATAGATAACTATATCTATTTATTCGAGGTAGCTATACCGATGTCTTACCTAACGTAGGGCACGTAGTAACAAGATAATAAATTATCTAATGTACTTCGCTACCTCTAGTCTTATCTACTCTATAACTTTATCTAATACGAATAGGTTATACTCCTTCCTTAAAACATTAAAGTCGTCTTCTATCTATCTAGGAGTCCCGGCCGATAAGAGTAGTCCGCCGAACTCTTTATACGATCCCTAGTCGATTATAATCGGATTATCGTCGGAATCGAGCGTAATGTTAGAAGGGTTAAGGTCGTTATAAGCGATACTAAGGGAGTATATATAGCTAATAGCATTCCGATACTAGCTCTCGAATCGTTCGAGGTTAAGGCCTAATACGTCGGTATAAAAGCGGTGATCTAAGATCTTTTAATAACGTAGGAGAGCGATTCTAGTAATATAACCTCGTTTAACTACGTATCTATAGTAGGGCATAATATTTAGGTAGGGGTACTTTACGAGGAATTCTATTACGTAAACCTCTTTAAGAAGGATCTACGAGACGAGGCTTCTACTAAATTCTTCGAGCAAGTAATGCACTTATAGGCGTTTTAGGAACAGCTTCGTAATATCGAGGTCTTAAGAAAGTAGGGTAATGCCCTCGACTACTTTAGGGAATACCTCGTCGTTAGGGATTATACGTAGCTTCGTTCGGACATCTTAGTCGGTTAAGTCGTATTTCCGTAGATTGTAGGCCTCGCCTACCTATGCTTATTTATTGCTATTAACGTAGGTAAAGAGCGTGCGGCGGAATGCGCTACTCTCTACTACAAAAACCTTAAAGAGTATAACATCCTACTTAGTTAGGGCTTAAAGTAGACATTCGGGCATAATTATTATAACTAATAGAAAGAAAGTAAGTCGGTTCGAACAGATACTAAGAGGTTAGTGCTTACCGGTTAACTAATCGCTAAGAGTAGGGCATATAAAGGCTAGGATATTGTCCCTAAATTAGACACTATTACCGATCCTAGCCGTAGTTACCGAGGAGTAATTATATTGTCTTTCGAGATATATTCCTAGATGTCTCCTAAGTAGAAGCGCGCTCGGTCTTCTTTACGCGTTATAAAACATAGACGAACTACTACCGAACATCTTACAAAATGTCTTATCGAGACTTAAAGTGCTAATACTCCTAGGTGCACTTAAGTTACGACAATTAAGATTACTATTAATGCGTAAGGTTATCGTACCTTACGTATAGAGGCTGTTCGACGCGACTACGGCTCGTCTAGCTACCTATAGTTAACTAACTACCGACCCCCGAGGTCGTAAACGTTTTAATCTAATCGTAATGTCGCTAAAGGTGCGTTTCTAAAGCCGATAAGCGTCGATTAGGGTCCGTAGTAGTATCCCCGCTAATACCCGTAGTAGACAGCTACGACGCCGCCGTTAAGGTTAGCCCTACGGCCGTAGGAAGGACTAGTAGAAATAGTAGTATATAGCGTTTGTAGTAGGCTAGTTAAAGGAAAGGGATAATAAGAGTATGTTTATATGTCTCCTCGTTCCGCCCTTCGTTCCCTTAGATTGTCGTAGTACCTATCATTATTCCTATAGTAGAGATGCCTAAAGTAGTTATAGATCGGTAGCGTAGAGAGTAAGAAATGTTTACTCCTAACGTAGAGCTAGACTACTACGAATACGATCCCGAATACCTCGTAAGGCTACTCCGCGATCCTATATAAGTTACCTTTAGAGCTTCTCGTATTAGGTAACCGTGTTATTAGACCGGGCGGGCATATATCGGGATTCCGTTTAGAGCTTCTCGTATTAGGTACCCGTGTTATTAGACCGGGCGGGCATATATCGGGATTCCGTTTAGAGCTTCTCGTATTAGGTAACCGTATTATTATTAGAACGGGCGGGCATATATCGGGGATTCCGGATACCTTAGACGCCTCGAATCGTAGATTCGTAATCCTACGAGGTAGTAGGCTACGTACCTATAGCAAGTCTTTATTATCTAGGAGTCTACCTTCTCGTTTTAGGCGAGCCGCGCCGGTTATATTTCGGACCGCGCATTTGCCGTAATAAGGAGTTATATTAGCTTCTGTCGCTAGTAAGCAAAACCTAGCTAACGGAACTATATAAGGGGGAATTGCTATCTACCGGCAGGAAATGCTAATAGCCGGCGCCCTCTTATCTAGTAACCGGCGCCCTCTAATATCTCCTATATCTCGCGCGTTTGTTAGTGCTAGATTATAGTCGATTTCCGGTATAAAATAGGGCCGTACGCGGGATCCTTCGCGTACGCGTATACGCGTTGTTTTTCTACCTCTTATTAGTAGTCGCGCGCGGACGCTTAAAGATATTATCGACCGGCTCGCGTAACGAGCGGCGGCTCGTAAGGAAAGAATAAGGGCGGCGGCGCTACGAGAGGGGTCGCTATAGTATATACTCGATAGCGCGG
>AFIV01000449.1:0-39799 GCA_000223765.2 Zymoseptoria ardabiliae STIR04_1.1.2 | reverse complement strand
GCTAGAAAACGTATAAACGTTAAATTAAGGCTATATACGTGAATTGTTTCCCTCCCATAGGGTCATCATCAAATATATTACGCTATTCTCGCGAGTGATAACGTGTTGCAGGGGAAAAGAGTCGGTCTACGTAGAAGTTGGTATTAGCTCATGTGGACAGACAGAACTCAAATAGTTTATGGTTCGATCAGTCATACCCCAGTCGTCCATCATTTCCTGGGCATGCAACAGGCATCCAGGCCGAGAGGAAAGTATGTGCTGTTTTCGAATTGCCGCACAAGCCACGCCGCTTCACTACAACTCGCTAGCTCGTACATTGGTTGTGGAACTGGAGTCTGGGGGTAGGATCAGGCTTTCGTGTGTAGCCGTTTTCGCGAAGCTGATGCTTCCACTCATCACCGACCGTTGCGATGTGCCAATCCGCCCTACAGCTGGAAAGTCGATCCAACGATCAAGCCACTACGTCTGGAACACAAAATCCAGACGCTTGTTTCCCTTGTCCTGCGTCGTGTTCAGGTAAATCTCCTGCTGCTCCTTTGTCATGCCATTCCACTTGCTTTTGTTCGACCTGTTGCGCCAGTCGTAGTACACCTTCGCGAGCGCATTTGCCGCCATGCATCCGACATTGATCGCTATCAACTGCCTGTTCCCGCGACGATACAATGGCTTGTCGTCCTCTCGATAGATGTTGGACGAAGCGATGCCAGATAGTTGGATCATGATGTTGTAAATGGCTGCACTGATCGCGCGGGTGCGCACGGTATTGCTGTTTCGACTGCACCAGCCTACTTGTGCGGCTTGCATCGACGGCTGAGCGATGAGCAACATGCTCACGACATACTGTGCCCACGGCGAAAAGTCGGACATTGCAGTCAAGCTGATGACAAGCAATGGCAAGGCCCATAATTGAGTAAGGACGCCGAACAGTGCCACTTGTCCGCATCGCATGCAGACGGCAGTAATCCAGAAGAGGTTGATGGCGGTGAGCACAGTAATCGGAATGTGTAGCAGGGTGATGTTGAAGGAACTGAAGTGGAGATGTTTGAGAGCCAGACTGATGTATGCCTTTGGTGGGCTGGACGGAATCTCGAACAGTATCCCAATAGCGTATATGGGCCACATGTCATAGTCGGTCAAACTCCGCCAGATCATCCCGGGAGTGATAGCTTCTCGATTGTGCATTCCAGACTTCGATGGATCGTCGCGGAGGATCTTGTTGACGAGGATCCTCTCCTCCCGTGCGGTGAAGTAGCCCGGTGGCGCAAACCAGGTCTTCGTTTGAGTGGCGCCCGGAACAAGGAAGAGGAAACTCAGCAGTCCGATCGCAAAGCTGATCATGGCCTCGATCATGAACAGCCATCTCCAGCCCTCTCGACCAGCGACTCCGTGCATGTGTAGTACGCCGTAAGCGATCAAGGATGCCACCACGCCCGAGAGATAGTCGGTCTCCCAGAAAAGCGCGAGGCGGATGGGCATTTCGGTGCTGGTGTAAAAGTATGACAAGTACAAGATACTGTCCTGGATAAATGTTAGCTAAGTTTCTATCGCTAGGATTCGGTGGATCCTACTGGAATGAACCCTCCCATACAAAGTCCAACCAGAAATCGGGTAGTAAAGAACACGGCCCGCGATTGCATGAAGAATTGTCCAGCTGCGGCGACCGACCAGAGGATGATCTGGACAGGGATCCAGCGATCCGGGCCCATTTTCTTGCCAATGAGCTGCGAGGGTATCTCTGCGATGATGAAGCCGACACGATAGAAGTTCTGCGCATTGTTGTAGTCATTCGTGGAAAGCTTCAAGTCATCCAGCAGGCCTCCAGCAATAGCGAGCGATAGATTGCCGCGATCGATGTTAAGGGCAAAGAACATTACCAGTACCTGGAGGACAGTCAATATTGGGACAAATTGTCTACCTTCACTTGCAGATGTTTCGTACCCAGGCAAGGATTTTGACATCGGTTTTGCGGCGGAGAGTCATCTCCTCTCGATATGTCCACCTCTCAGTAGGATCGTAGCGGTGAACATTCTCCCAATCAGCTCCTGGCTGGTAGTGTTTGGCAAGATCCACATCGTCGAATACGCTTCTCTTCGTCGCTGTAGCGTCCAAGTCCAACGGTTTGCGCACAAGAGAGTTCCACGACCAGGTGATCTTCTTTTCTGCTTCATCATCTTCATCAACGAGAGTATCGATCTCAGAGACCTCTTGAATTGCTTGTGCTTTCTCATCTCTCCCGCCTTTCGCATCGAGCGTGCCGGAGACGTGAGCGACCGAGGACTCCATCCTTGACATGTGCTGTATCGTAGGCCGTCTCTCCACTGCTGATCAGGCACACGACTGATGTTTTCGTCGGCCGTCGACGCAAGCACGCCATCTTGGCCCTGTAGTCGTTTTCATTGAATGTAAGAGCATATCAGCTCATCCTTATCAGTATAAAGCACGCCATGTTGGCCTCTAGGAGACAATAATTGGAGGATACGAGGGGCCATCTTCACGATGAGATCTTTTCGGGGACATTGCACGCAGGGAAGGCTGCCGGACCAAATATTTTCCAGCAATCAGATCTCACCAGCGGGTTGACGGAGCAGTCCGTCTTTGCAAGGCAGGGACCGTCTCGGACGTCCCTTGTGCAACTTCCTCGTGAATAGTCGTTCAATATCACTGACCAGGTCGCGTAAGATGGCACTCCGAATGCCTGGTAAGATGGCGGGAGACGCTTGATCCCTGGCCGTCGACCCGACGCCTCTCGCCACGGACACTCGGGGTACCTCGCCGTTGTGAGGTGGTTGTAAGCTGGTACAGTATCACGCAAAAGATATGATTGATGCGAGGATTGTTGTAGATAGTTAGATATGATTGATGCGAGGATTGTTGTAGATAGTTGACCGAAAGCTGTGAAGATCGAGCCTGGAAGACTTGTGATGACTCAGCGTGATGGGAAGCCTCAGGCATCACCAACACTCCTGCCTCGCAACAAGAGCGGTGTAACTCCCCTTGTCTGGCATCAGCACGCAATCTGCGCGCCGAAAGACACAATCCCACTGCGACACTGCAGCATTGAATTGTGTGCATTATTCTTCCGACCGTCTGTTGACATCGAATCACCAGAGGCCAGTGAACCACGGAAGACTCTTGACCCATCTGCTCCACCCTCAGCCATGTCGACTCCCAAGAAAAACATTCTCCTCCTCATCGCGGATGATCTCGGAAAGAATCTTGGCTGCTATGGTGCCAATGTCCAGACACCCAACATCGACGAACTCGCCGCTCAAGGAGTGCGATACTCTCATGCATTCACCAGTACCGCTTCCTGCAGCAACAGCAGATCGGTCATCTACACCGGCTTGCACACCCACCAAAATGGCCAGTATGGGCTCGCCAACAAGAAACATCACTTTGTCATATTCGACGACATCAAAACATCTCCGGCCTTCTTCCGCGAGCGCGGATACTTGACTGCATTGATTGGAAAAGTACACGTTGGGCCCGCTGCTTCATTCCCGTGGGAGCACCGACTGGAAAGCGGCACTCGCGATGTTGCATGGGTCGCAGACCAAGCAGGCGAGATCTTCCAGCAAGCTAGAGACTCGGACCGGCCTTTCTTCCTCACTGTGGGCTACATCGACCCGCACAGAGACATGACCCGGTCTGGTTTCGGGAACGAAGACAAGTTCGACGAGAGAATCAAGGATGTGCGGTACGAAGCTTCCAATGTAGAGATCCCTCCCTTCATAAACAACATCGAGGAGACTCGTTTCGAGTTCTCTGAGTATTATCGATCCATCAGCCGCCTCGACCAGGGCGTTGGACTTATATTGCAAAAGCTCGAGGCCGCAGGTCTTGCAGATGACACTCTGGTGGTCTTTCTGAGCGACAACGGGCCTCCATTCCTCAATTCCAAGACGACACTCTACGATGCTGGCATCTGTCTGCCTTTCATCGTTCGCAAACCTGGCTCTGCTGTCAAGAATGTCGTGAATCCGAACATGGTCTCTTACGTCGACATTTTTCCAACTTTCCAAGACTGGACGAGCACGTCGGAGCACTCACCGGAAGGACTCGCCGGACAGTCGTTCTTTCCCATCCACGAACGTACGGACCTCGTCCCGGAGTCGGAATGGAAGCATCACATCTTCGGCTCCCACACTTTCCACGAGGTGACCAACTACTGGCCTACTCGCATCCTCCGCACACGCCGATACAAATACCACCGAAACGTTGCATGGAGACTCGACTTTCCATTCGCGGCTGATCTTTACGGTTCACTAGCTTGGGACGGCATCCGTCACTCGCAGCCACTCGGTTCGGAGAAGGAGATTATGGTTGGACCGCGCAAGTTGCAGGACTACATCTTCCGGCCTCCTGAGGAACTGTACGACCTCGAGGCTGATCCCCAGGAAGTGGTGAACCTCGCAAAGGATCCACAATACAAAGATCTGCTGCTCAGCCATCGTGCGAAGCTGGAAGAATGGCAGGACAAGACGCAGGACCCGTGGCTTTACCGGGATGGAGTTAGCTGTCTGTTTGTGAAGCATCATTTGGATGCCGGAATGGTCCTACCGGATCGGTTCGATCTAGAGCTGGAGAACATCCGTATCAGATAGCTATGCTACATGGAGCAGTCACCATTCTTGCTAGCTCGATATGATTGTCGATCTGCAGACGACTCAACGTCCGGTAAATATGCCTCTGATCCCGGCCAAGGCTCTGAGCGTCACCGTAACCATGATATGGCAGACTGCCGATAAAACATGAGGACTGCCCTCGGTGTAAGCACCCACCGGTATCATACTGAACACGGATCCATTCCTGCAAATTGCCAACACCTATCATCAAACACTCGTCGCGATGAGAGACACCATGCCATGACTCAATCGGGATGCCAATATCAAACTAGCCATAGCTTCCAGGCACGCCACAACATGTATCTTTCGTGCCATCGACTATCAGGCATGGCTCGAGCGGTGCACGACCACTCCGATACCAATGCATATTCTTCGTGCCATCTTCTCTCAAGCATGCTTCGAGGAGGACACGACCGCTCCGATATCAATGCACAGACGTCATGAGCCTCCCATGCGTTGGTCCCAGCCGCAATCGATGGCTCTGTGTGGTTCGTGCCGGCCTCCCTCGGACATGGTTCGCACGGTGGACGGCTAGCCGTCCCAATTCGGATACACATACTGATGATCTACCTTCTCATGCTCATATTGTGGCATCAGATGGTGGTTCAGTGCGGCGTGCGGGAAAGGAACGTTTCCGAGACGAGAACTCCATTGCAGGCTTCCCATGGCGGACGCCGTGCCGCACGTGCCATCGTCCGCCCGGGCATATCGCCATGATATAAAGACGAGAACAGGCCGAGATTTGTATGCAGATCCGCAAGCATGATTCACTCAATCGTTTTCGCTGCGCTGTTATTCTGCATCTCCACTGCCACGGCGCAATGCGGCTCCGGAACTCCTGATGCAAAGGTCACAGGCTCGGCCGGCGTCTATGTGGCCAGTATCGGCGGCACGTTCGTATACTCTGGAGCCAGCTATCTCTCCGCAATCCAGGCCGCCATCAATGGTACAACCAGCGGAGCTCGCATCGCCGTCATCGCATCGGGTTCCATCGGCAGCAATTCCATCATCCTCGATGCCGGAAAGACGTTCGAAGGCTGCGGAACGATCGATGCCAGCTTCAAGAACTTCAGAGGCGCTATCGAGATCATCGACGTTGACGATGTCCGCGTATGTCCTTGTGACTTCAAGTCCCCAAGAGTGATGCTGACCTCACCTTCGTAGATCCCATACTTGACCCTGACCGGGAATCCGTACTATGGCATTCGGATCTCCGGCACAAATGGCCTCCAGCTCGGCCAAATTATCATGGTCATGTCCGCCACTCCGTCAGGTGGTGGCATCGGGGTTCGATTCGAGATGGCAGGCGCCGCAAACAAGAATGTCGAAATTGACACCGTCAGCGTGACCGGCGCCAGTGAACATGCAGTAGAGACCTGGAACATCGACAAGCTCACGATCAACAGTGTGATTGCGACAGACTGTGGAGAATGTGGGCTGTTGCTGCAAAAGACCACCAACGCTCACGTCGGATCTGTCTCTGGTACAAACGTCGGGGCAGGAACAGGCTACGCAACGCTGCGGTTCGCCAACAAGAACGGCCAGCTGTCCGATGGTAGCTACACGACGAACGTCTTTGTCGATGAGGTCTACTCACGTGGGGGTGGGAGAGGCGTGTTCTGCGTCTCGGAATCCGGAGGTACTGAGATTGGCAAAATTGATATTGCAAGCAACAATGGGCCGGAGTCCATCCTGATCGAAAACTGCTACAGCCTCAACATCAAGAGTGGAACAGTGGTGGGCGGAGGAGACGTGCGGATCTCAGCACGAGACGAGTTTGCGAACACGAAGAATATTACCCTGAGTCTGGGGGTCGATGGAACCGACGTTGTCGAGTCGCCTTGCGCCATCAACAGCCATCTCACCATCACCGGTACTGCGAAGGTGGATATATGCTCAGAGTAGCTATCACTTGCTATGTTACGAAGCGTTGTTTCCCGAAGAGCAATAAAAGACCTGCGTGAACCGCAGTTCGTTCGGCCTTCGATCTTTCCCCTTGATATACCCGGTTACATGTTCGTTGCTCGCCACGCTTTCTTGTGGCCCGTATATTTCATTGCAAGAATGTATGATCGCGGAACATCTAGATGCTGTCGATGCGTGACATCCTGTTGTTATGTGAGTGTAAGTCAATACACGCTGAAGGGTCACCGCACCGAGAAAGCAATTAGCATGCGGATACTAGCAATCAGGAACAGCTTGCTTCGATCCACTGAATTGACTACCAAAAGGACAGCGGAGGACGACTAAGGGACCAGACGTCACTGTTGATTAAACTCTGATCGTATGAGGCAGTAATGGCAATGGAGACGAGAATCTGATTAGCTTGCCTGGCAACTCGTAGAATGGCAGTGAACATGCGAACGAGGCAATTGAACGACCTCCGAATGCCCAGCGATCTGCCACTCGACGACCACAGCCAGGGGACGAAGAAACGGATACCGAGAAACCTGGCGAGAAGGAGTCGGATGCAGAAAGAGTTCTCCGTCTTACCAGCACTGATCCATCTACGAAAGAAGGAGATCTTGTGACACACCATACTATCCTCCTCGAGGATGGCACCCACGACATCCATCTATGCCGCTGCGTTGATTGTTACATGAGGCGTTTCCCTGGACGAGGACGAATCCTTCCTCTGAGTCTGAAACACATCGTTTTAAGTAGCGATGTCGGTCTTTTCGACATTGAACGCTCTCGGAGCATGAGCAAGAAATGGAGTGGTTGATCGTTTGCTGTCGATGGAACCGGCTCGCGACATCATGTTTGATCCATTGATCATGGGTGCGATATAAGCTGCTGTCATCTCAGACAATAGAGCTTCAGCTGTTCTCCTCGACGTAGATCGTTTGGCTCTTCTCGTCCGCCGCATTTTGCCCGACATACTGTTCGTTGCTGCGCACATGTGCAGCCTTGCCGTCAAAAAGGACTGCGATCTCCTCCAACGTGGGTCCGCGAGTTTCCACAAACAGGAAGTAGATACACAAGCATTCGACAACCAGGATGGCGATGTAGACAAAGTAGAATCTCCATTGCAGTTGTTCCAGTCCGAATGGGTTCACTTCGAGGTAGATCAGCACGTCTTCCTGGATTCGCCGAGAAGCAGACGGTACGAACCGTATTGATTGAAGACCGAGGAGAGAGAAATCAACGTGAAATTGATGGCCATGCCCTTGGCTCTGATGTTGAACGGTAGAATCTCAGCGCAGTAGGCAATCGTCAGGCCGGGCCAGGCAAAACCTGCCACGCCGTAGAAGAGGAAGATCATGGCGATGACTGCACTGCCGGCACTCGAGTTTCCGGTCTGCGCATAGACGGCGGAACAACTAAGTCCCTTGAATCAGCATCATGACCTCCAAAAAAGTCTGGCGAGCAGTGAACATACGCGGTCCATACTGAAAAGGCAATCAGCATTCCGACTCCTGCGATCAAGAACAGCTTCCTCCGACCCATTCTGTCGACCATGAAAGCGAAGCCGAGAGCGACAAGGAAGGACCAGATCTGCAATCCACCATTGATCAGACTCTGGTTATACGAGCCAGTAATCCCGATGCTGTCGAGGATGCTGTGGAGATAGTACGAAACGAGCCCATTACCGGAGCACTGCGAAAAGAAAGACACCAATGCGATGAGCAGGAGCCGCTTTCTGTTTCCAGGTGTTCTCAGGAACACTAACCAGCCCTGGCTGGCATTGCGTTTCTCAAGCTGAATGGTTGTCTGGATTTCCTCAAACTCCAGCTGAACAAAGGCAGTTGTGTGGTCTCCGTTCGCGTGGTACTTGACAAGAATAGCTCGTGCTTCCTCTCCTCGGTCTTTCGAGCATAGCCAACGAGGACTTTCGGGTATAAACCATAAGCCTGCTAGTTGAATGACTGGCATTACAGCTTGAACTCCGACAGGAATGCGCCATGCTGCGTTCGTTTGGTAGCCAACAGTTCCAAAGACGGTCCACGCAGCGACAATCGAGCCCAGGTACCAGAGAACGTTGTACATTGTTGTCAGCTTTCCACGATGTTGTGGATAGGCCAGCTCCATGATTAAGACCGGTGCAGAACCCTGGACGAGATTGGCGCCTAGACCGACCATGAAACGACCGCCGATGAACATGCCTTCGTGGTTCGTAGCAGGTACAACTTGCAAGACTGTGCCCACGAGTACGACCATGATACCGATGGTGACGGCCCATCGACGGCCAAAGAGATCGGAAATATAGCTGCTGAAGGGAAGCGCACAGACTCCGCCGATGTTCTGGATGGCATTGAAAAGGCCCAGATTACCGCCGGTGGGATTGTTAAAGTCTGACGCCGAATCAGTCATGAATGGCATGGTATAAGTGACACTCTGACTTACAGTCTCGCCATGGTACCATCGTCTGCAACCCGTTGAGCAAACTTCCGTCGAATCCGTTGGTTGTGGCTCCAAGGAACAAGAAGGGAAGCACCAGATACAGTCGTCGCAAGCCATTGTGGCGCCACCATTGGACGGGCGGGCAGGAAAGAGCAATGACATCTTCGGGATCGTAGTGAGTAGAAACATCTCCGAGCTCTGAAGGCTTTGAAGCTCCTTCGAGCGAACGTTTTGCCATTGTTCAATGTGGCCTGACAAGAGTGTTGAGTGGCTCGCGACGCAGGCTACGAGCGTAGAGCCTGAATGGTCTTATCATGTCCACGTTCCTGCGAATACCAGATCCTCGGCGATCGCTTGGGCTCTGCAGGGTATGAACAGCGTCCAACCCTAGGTCTTCCTCTGCTGATGAACCCGGCAAGGAGGTCGACGTCGCCGTGCACTTTCCGATGTTTCGGTATGACGGCGTGACGTGATAACGGGCGCAGCGGAGAAACCTTGCAATCACACATGGCATGTACAGCAATTGTTCGACCTCCCCGCCTGGTCGGCGTGCAGTCGGCCGAGACTGGAGTCGATCTCCAGGTTTCTCCATCTTTCATCCCCGGATCCTTGTGCTGGCCGGAATATGATGGCGGCAATATGGACATCGGCTCCACACAGTACACAAAGGACGTGTGGGGCTTCGTGTGGAGACGAAAGCTCCCACTGCAAGCCCAGCTTCAAATCATCACCCCAGATTGTCCTGGCAATCTTTGTGCCCGCTTTTCTGACAGTAATCGAGATAATTCCCGACATGGGTAAGCTTGCCTCATTCGTTCACTCTCACTTTGGCGGGGTGGTCCCTCCGGACCACAATGAGTATAGCTCGTAGCGGTTCCGAGAACGAAATCGGTGTCTTCAACTCCCACAGTTTGGTCAGATCTGCTAGAGATTCTGTGTGTGCTTCCTCCTCTTTGGAAGCGTCGAGCATATTCAGTCATGGCATTTGCAAGCCCGACCAAATTGCACGAGATCCCACTCCTGAAGAAGACGGGCGAATCCACACAGCTCATAGTCGATGGAAAGCCGTTCCTCATCTTGGGCGGCGAGCTCCAAAACTCGTCGCTCACCTCAGCGCGATACATGGACACGGTCTGGCAGAAGATGGTTGACATCAATGTCAACACACTGCTCGGGTGTGTGACTTGGGAGGACATTGAGCCCGTCGAGGGCGAATTCGACTTTTCAGAACTGGACAAGGTTTTGGCTGGCGCTGCAAGGCATGGCATGAGGCTGATCCTGTTGTGGTTTGGCTCGTTCAAGAATGGTTCGTCGGCGATTCCACACTGTTTGAAAGAAGAGACGCTGATCTGGAGCAGGAATTTCTACTTACACCCCAGCCTGGGTGAAAACCAATCCGATGAGGTTCCCTCGGGCGAAACTTCGAAAAGCAGGCGGCGTCTTGCAGACGGCAGATGTCGTCTCCATCTTTCCCAAAGACGGACAATGCCGCAGATCCGATGCCAGGGCATTTGCCAAGCTGATGGCACATCTTCAGAAGACTGACACGCACCGTACGGTGATCATGGTTCAGGTAGAGAACGAGGTTGGCTTGCTTGGCGATTCCCGAGATGGCAGTAAGCATGCGAACGAGGTTTTCGAGGCTCCGGTCCCAATCGATCTTGTCGAATTCCTCGGCGGAGAATTCGACAAGCTCCATGTCGATTTTCGAGTGAAGTTTCCAGATCTGAGATTGTCGTTGCAGCAGCTGTCGGGAGCGACTACAATGGGCAACTGGGAGTCTGTTTTCGGTAAAGGTCCAGCCACCGACGAGCTGTTCATGGCGTACCACTACGCAAAGTACCTGAACGAGGTCGCTGCTGCAGGGCGTAAGGAATATTCCATCCCGCTGTACACCAACGTCTGGCAAAATTACTTTGGTTCGGACGCAGACAGCTCGTCACCAGTGGTGGTCGGAGGTGGCGGTGATCCTGGCGACTATCCATCGGGCGGCGGAACGAGCAATGTGCTCGATATATGGCAGCGCTTCGCCCCGAATCTCGACTTCGTTGCTCCTGATGTGTACTTGAATGATTACGCAAGCTCATGCGCCAAGTACAGGCACAAAAACCAGCCGCTGTTCATCCCGGAGCAAAGAAGAGACGAGTATGGTGCGAGAAGAATCTGGAAAGCTTTTGGCAGCTTCCAAGCGCTCGGAACCAGTCCCTTCGGCATTGATACTCTAAACCCAGAGAGCAATGCCTTCACTCGACACTACAAGCTTCTGGCGCAAGTGTCCAAATTGGTCCTGGATGCGCAGCTGAAGCCTGAGTCAAGTGTTGGATTTTACTTCGATGAGATCACCGAAGACGGGAGAGACACCAGCCCGCCGACAGTCGTTCGCTTCGGCGATTTTCAGGTTACCGTGAGTCGCTGCTTTGTGTTCGGCAAGCCTGGTCCTGGAGCGGGCATGCTGATCCACACTGGTCCGGCAAAGTTCCTCCTCATCGGCTGGGGATTCCAAGCCGAGTTCAGATCGACGAGACCAATCTCGACTTTCACTGGTATCTTGAGCATGACGGAGAAGAGCGTGGTTGATGTCGAGACCGGCCTTCTGCGGACGGAGCGGAGATTGAATGGCGATGAAACTCGGAGTGGCATCTACGCCATGATGCCGAATGAAGATCCTGATTACGGCGGCTTCCCGATCTGTGTCACCATCCCGGCTCGGACGATGATTGCGGAGGTAGAGGTATATGCGCTCGACGAGACAGATGAGTCGTGATCCGAGCAAGAGCAAGAAGAGTTTGATGTCGCGTGCAGGGTCCGTCGAGAACGTCATGCTGTCGAGCGATCATGGTCATGATGCAGATAGGTCCGCATGGCGGCAGGAAGATCTCGCTGCATGGGAGTCGATCAAATTCTGTGTCGTGATGCATGTCTGTCTTGTTTCGATTGGTCGCGATGATGTTACTTTCCGTGTCTTGGAAGCCTGAGACAGCATACAAGATGGGCGGGTCTTCCTGAGTGCCCTTTTTCCTGGGCTACCGACTTTACGTAGTGCATAAGGAAGTGGAGATGGCTGCATTCCAGGTTTCCGAGAGCACGAAATGCACATCGAGCTTCTTGATACGCTCGGTTAGCAAACGTCTCTAGTTTGCGCCATAATGCTTGCTCTTCGCTATTTCCCTAAGTTAAGGTACGCCTGTTAAGTCCGCTGCACGACTGTGCAAGCGAACTCCCCACTATCCTCGTACTTTTGTGCAGTTCTCATTACCATTAAGTCGAGATCGGGCTGAAAACGAGATTCAGTTCACCCGGCGCCACTACGAAATGGTCCCGAAGCTTGTCCTTCAGCGTCGTGCCATCCTCGCCTGGGGCTAATGCAACCTTATATTTGAGCAGGAGCGTTGCTGTCAAAGTCCGCATCTCCATTCGAGCGACTGTGGGTGGTCAGCGAGGTTGAAAGGAATAGCGAGAATAGCAGACTTACGATTCTTGCCAATGCAGTTGAATGGTCCCATGGAGAATGGAGCGAAGGCGTCGCGGTGCTTGACCATCTCTGGCCGGGAGTACCACCGCTCTGGTACGAAGGACTCGGCGTCCTCGTAGATCGTCTCGTCTGCGTCGCAACGTTAGCACATGAAAAGTACAGCAGCATGAACATTGAGCTCACCTCGACCCATCGGATAGAGTGGAGTGAAGAAGTCTACTTTTCCAGGAATGAACACCTCGCCAACCTGCATACCCCCTGCGGGTGTCTGTCTTATAAGTCCGGACGGGACAGGAGGGTGAAGTCGTAGTGCTTCGTCAATTGCGCCATTCAGATGTTCGGCATTCTGGATGTCTTTGTCAGACCAGTTTTCGCGGGTTATGAGCGGCTCCAATTCCTCTCGAAGTTTCTCCTGCTGGCTCGGGTCGGCAGCGAGATAGTAGAAGAGAAAGGTCAGAGTCGCAGACGTTGTGTCGCTCCCAGCTACGATAATAAGCTGGGTGTCGGCTACAGTATTGTCAGTGTCAAAGCACATACTGAGTGGCGACGATAATACATACCAACCAGCATTGGATCTTTGTCCGGGTGCTTCTCGCCAGCATACGCTTTGAGCAGCCAGCCGATGATGTCGTTCGAGTCTGCCTTCCCGTTGTGCACTCTCCACGTTACCTCATCCTGGCAGAATCTCATAAACTTCCAATAGCCCTTGGCCAAGCCCGGAATGGCCATCAGTATCCTAATCAACCAGACTGGCATGCGCAAGCCAGTCAGCTCCATGCCCTCGACGAGCAGATCGAGTGCCCAGTGACGTTTGCCGCCTTCCACCATGCCGTAGTCCTTTCCGAAAGCTAGCCGGCCCATGATGTCGAATGAGTACAGATTGAACCAGGTCGACACATTGACGGGCTCGCCAATATGTTCGTCAAACTTCTCCACGAGCTTGTTGTTGAAATCGTACACCACAGTTTCGTACTCTCGCATCGCCTTGTCGCTGAATGCAGGAGCCCAGACTCGTCGTCTGCGATCGTGCAATGCCTTGCTTCGGCTCGTGTGCATGCTGGTCCTGGGATGTGATGCATCGTACCAGTCGCCCTTGATGACTTTGGAGCCCGCACCGTATGCCGGCTGCATGATTTCTGGGTCGGTGATGGAAAGAGTATTTGGGCCCACTCTGACAAAGCGGCCATTCTTCTTGTGCATCTTCTGGAAGAGCTTGTATCCTTTCCAGTCTGTGAGCTGCGAGGTAAGCCAGAGAGAGCCAAGGCGGGCGGCGAAAGGTCCGGGAAATTTGTTCAGAGGATGGAAGAAGCATCGATAGATCAACAAGCTGGAGTACACGCCTGCGAGCCATGCGCATGACATGAACGTGGTCGTGGTGATGGCGGAGGAGACAGTGTCGCCGTTGTGAATGACGAATCCGAGAATACTCGCAATGAAGACGGCGGCAAAGGCTTGGATGTATCGGACTGAGTGCATGTGGTGTTCGCCGTTGCGAAAGTAAGCCAAATGGCTGACGACGCCTGCGCCGAACAGCAGCAGAGCAGTGGAAGCCATGATATGAGTTTGAGACGGACACCTTGGTCGCAGCTGTCGGACGACTATGCTGTCCGGTCTTGTTTACGTGCGCGGCCGGTCGCAAGATGTTGCTTGATGTGAAGAATTGCTGAGCGGTCAGCTTGTCAGATGGTATGCTCCTACAGGATTTGTGCTTGGTCAGGTGGGTCTGCTTGTGATACGTTCGGTGCAATAGACTAGCCGGCTTGGTCGGAATAGTTGCATAACATCCTTGTCCGGCAACGAGAGAAGATGTTGCTGTCAACTGAGCTTTGTAGAGAGAATCCAATGCTCATCAAGAATATTTGAGCTTTGTAAGCCGAGGAATCATCACGAAGCTCTGATCACAGGCCCAAAGATTGTGTCTCTCGGACTCCGGTGGTATGGCATGCAAGTAGCAATGCATGGACAGGCTGATGGTGGAGCTGATGGGCCACTTGTCGGAGTCCGATGACTGGGCAGTGTCGTTTATGGCGGAGAATGGCGTGGACGTGCTCGGTTATCTGTTTGAGCAGAGCTGAATGCTCGGTGTCGGAGAGCAAGAGGACGACAAGGGCGAAGACCACGTCGGAAAGATAGAAGAGTGCTGTCCATTCGATGGAAGGAACGGCCTGACGGAGGGTGATTGGGTCTGAACGCGAGACAGCCACGCTTGTCTCAAAGTGGTGGCATCGTCAAGGGTCTGAACAGAGACAAGACCTCTCCTCTCTTCTCGTTCAGAATCAGTAAACAGGTCGTTATAATGTTATATCATCAGTAGCTAGGGGTTCTCATAATTCATTGATGAATCCTTATATATGACGGCTATCTATATAGCTGCTAGCTCAATCAACGGTGAATAGCCGCCCCGGACACTGACCATATCTATTTGCCCTTATCAATGACTTCTTATATCATCAGCGACCTCGTCATATTTCATCAAGGGCCCGTCGTATTAAGGATTCATTGATGACACCTCATTGACGACGTTTTATATCGACCACTCTGCTTCCGTTCCCGTCTGTCTCCTCGAATTCCCATATATGCCAGCACGTCTATCGTGGCAGGTCTTTGTCTATGCATGGCACAGATGAGGATCCATTGGACTGCATACAAAAGCTCCTTCATTGGAGGAACAAAAGCATCTACTGTTCCATCTCAGGAACAACGGCATCTCGGAGCAGGATCAAAAGCAGCTCTTGGTCCGATGGACTTACTACTCCAGACGGTCGGTTCTCTACCGACCCAGATCTGCAAGCGCCAACCACTAGAGCTTCCAGAACTCTGGCGAATGACAGCCAAAGTGGGAAGGAGCTTCTCAGCCACGGCGCTAATACAGCGCAGATCCGGGGTATAGTCGAGAAATGGATGGCTGTCCGGGGTCATGAGCTCGAATTCAGTTCGTCGATCAACATACATGCTCAGGAGCAGATAAATCTCCGATGCTGGACGTCGATCGGCGCCCTGCAAGGCGAGAGATTCATGGAAGGCACGCTGGAAATTTGGTAAGCGACTGTACAGACGCAACAGATATATCGCTTCTGCAACGATAGAAGCGTTCCTTCGGCTCAAGAGAGGACCCCACTGAGGGGTCGAACATAAAGAGAGCATAGAGGACGCTCGTCGAGACCATGCCACTTCCGCAAGGAACCTCGTCTTCATCCACCCGCTCTGACTCCAGGCCGCCATCATGAGAACGTCAGCTTTCCTCCTCTCGACCTTGGCTGTATCGGCATTCGCACAAGACAGCGTGCAAATCGACCTCGCTCAGATCGCCAACGCACAGGGCAACAGCGTGCAGAAGCGCGGCATCACCTCCACCGAGCTTGAGAATGGATCTTGCAAACAGATCACCTTCATCTACGCTCGCGGCTCAACTGAGTAAGTCTTCGCCGTCTCCTCATGTCGTCTGCTAGTCTGACGCATCTCGTAGACCTGGTAACATGGGTATTGTTCCCGGACCACAGACGTGCGATGCTTTGAAGTCCCAGTACGGCTTGGGCAACGTTGCTTGTCAGGGAGTGGACGGAGGCAAATACAGCGCAGATCTGTTCGGCAATTTCCAGTCGAAAGGAACCTATCAGGCTGCCATTGACGAGGGATCGCGACTCCTCAAGCTCGCCAATTCCAAGTGTCCGAACACAAAGATCGTTGCAGGTGGCTACAGGTAAGGCTCCCGCTTAGTCGACTCCATCTTGAAACAAAGCTGACATGCATCTAGTCAAGGTGCCGCTCTCATGGCCAGCTCGATCAGCACGCTGTCCGCCACAGTGATGAACCAGGTCAAGGGCGTCGTGCTGTATGGATACACCCAGAACAAGCAGAATGGTGGTCGCATCGCGAACTTCCCGACAGAGAAGACAAAGGTCATCTGTGAACTTGGCGACCTCGTTTGCGATGGGACGCTGATCATCACCATTGCTCATCTGTCGTATCTGAATGATGTCAGTACAGCGAAGAGCTTCTACGTTGATAGGATCAACAACTATTAGCATGAGCGAGATGGGCAGAGGCGAAGGATTGAGATCGAGCAGACTAGCAGACATAGCCGAAATGGATCGCTACATATCACCATCTGCGACCCGCGCAAAAGACGTCATGAGCTGCTGTGAGTTCTTGCGATTGCACCGCGCAAAGAAAGGTATCAGTCGCAACGGCTGCCTCGCAGGCATCCATGTCCGCGCGCGAGCTCCCGGCAGACCTGTCACAATCTTGGCCGATCCAATGTCGTCGGCGCCCTCTCGCGATGCCAGCACACGGGCGTCGTGCGTAACCAGACTGATCATCTCGTGGCCGCCAATGTTGACGGGAACGGTCCCAAATGTGGCCGTTTCAGGAAGGCCAACGTGCTGGAAGCTATGGGTGTGCTGCAGCAGTGCAGCGTTGTCCCAACTTTCTGCTGTGTACACGAGCGGTCCACGGAGGACTGTCAGAGTGTCCTTTTGCGTCGCCGGGTGAGGACATTCGAGGACAACCGGCATGTCGAAGTCGATGATGAGCTGAGAAGTGGCGGGCAGATTTACAGTGTAAAAACCGTTCTCGACTTCGCTAGCAAGGGCAATGCCGTTCATGCGGAAGCTTCTGGCGTAGATAGGGACAGGGAGATGGACGGCCCATCTCCAGTGCGCGGGCGCGGAGAAGTCGAGGATCGTTTTCCCAACCCATGGCATCTCGCTCGTAGCACGCACGACGGCTTCACTGGAGTCGGAATCCGTCAGACGGATCCGTCGTGTTGCAGAAAGGTAGAGGTAGATGTTCAGATCGATTGTCGTCGCAGTGATTTGCGTCGACCAGCTATAGCCGCCCAGCAATCCAATTGTCCGGCACAAGTTGGGTGGACAACAGCAACAATCGAACCACTTGGATCGTTTGGTATCACCACCTGGCGATGATGCCAGAGGATTTGCATAGAAGAAGCGGTTGCCGTCGAGGCTGCCACCACCTAGTGAAGTGTTCAGAAGGCTACGTTCCAGGACAGCCCGCACTCGGCCGTCGAGGCTGTGGCTCAGTAGACGCTCACTGAGCATACACAAGCCGATGCTGGCGCACGTTTCCGCATACCCGCCCTCGACCTCAGTGTCAGGAAGAAAGTGCGGTCGTTCGGAGAACCCCTCAATCCTATCATCGCTACCGATTCCTCCAGTAGAATACATCTTGTTGTCGACAGTATCGTTCCACAGTCTACGGGCTGAGTCCAAGAAGTCGTCACCGAGATCCGCAGCTGCAGTGACCAGATACATGGCTCGGACGGCATGGCCCAAGATAGTCTTTTGCTCCTTCAATGGTGCATGCCACAATGCGTAGCGTCCGTCAGTGATGGTATCCATTGTCCGGTAGTAGAATGGATCTTGACGCTGCTCGGCCTCCCACACGAAGTAGGCGCGGTTTCCCAGGTCCGGTTCGATGGCACCGCGAGTGCCGACAAGATAGCGTGCAAAGGCGAGATGTTCTGGATTTCCAGTCCGATGGTACAGTCTTACCATGGCGAGCTCGAGCTCTGGATGTCCTGGATAGCCATGTCGTTGATCGGATTTGTAGCCGAAGCTCTGAATCAAGAGCGAGACATACCGTATCATGATGTTCAAGAACCTGGTGGAGCGGCTGTACTGATGGTGGGCGAGAGCGGCTTCGAGCAAATGGCCGCAGCAGTCTGAACTATCAGCGCAGATCAATAGGACAGGAGACTGTGAACTTACACAACTCATGCATGTCTCTCAGATTCTGTAGTCTGCCTTTACGATCAACCACGGTGAAGTATGTGCCCAAGTACCCATCCGAGCCTTGTGCCTTTTCCATCATTCCGATCAGTTCATCGATGGCGGACTCGTACTCTTCACGATGAATTGACTCCTTGCCTTCAGTTGAGGAGAGGAAGTAACACGCTGCTTCGATCCATTTTGCGACATCTGAATCCCAGAACAGACATATGTTGCCGCCGGTGATCTGCAAGTTGTCAGCGAGACATCTTTCACATCATTTAAGCGAACGGGTATGCCGACTGAGCTCTTTCCACCGTGAAGTCTTCCGAGCTCGTACTTGGGGTTCCACTTGAGATTGAAAGCGTAATAGCTCCCCTGTTTCCTGAGCTGGTCCAGCTGAGTCTTGAGCACTTTGTCGGCGTACAGCTTTCGCACTTTGCCGTAGAAGGAGTCGACATCAACGGCTGGTAGTTGTCAGTCAAAGTGTGGTTATTCAGGTTTTACAGCGACCGTCACCCACTCGTTTCCGCGAATGACTCTTGGGGATTCGCCCGGTGGGTTGGTGAGTTGGAGTCGATGCGCAGGTCGCCCATCTCATCGCCCGACCGAGCAAGATGCATCGTGGACATGCCTACCAAGTGCAGATATGCTCTGGCGCGATGGGTGCACGAAAGTATGATCGACAAGTGCCTGGTCGTTGGTATTGGTGGTCAGACGACGAAGAAGTCATCTCGTATGTGTACCTCTTCTCGCACGCAGGGATTACATCGCCACGTCTGTTTGTAATGTCCGACCAGACTGGAACTAAGTGCCGTTTGGCCCAGGTCCTTGCAATGAGGATGCGGAGGTGCTCGTGTGTGATACGAGGAAGGGAGGAATACCATAGGGTGATGTCAAATGCTGCAGTGTAGGCCGTGTACTGCTCGCCGTACATCTGAGATTCACTGCCAGTCGCGCTCACGTCTTGCTTCCCTTCGACTTCGGACTTCTTTCCTCCGTGTCAGATTCGCCATCTTTCTCAATTCTCACGCTATCACGCCGGATGAATGGAATCGAGTCTCGGCGATCCGGGTATGGATGGTGAAAGGAGGGGAATCAGAACCAGGAGAGGGCACGGATGGGGACATGGGTGAGGATAAGCAAGACGAGTTCAAGAGATTGCAAGCATCACAGCACAAGCACCACACCTCTCGACTCGACGATCCCGGTATCATTCGTTATCCCGCATCGTGTGAATACCAGGTACCTGGTGTTCGCAGCACATCATTCGGACTTCGCGATGGGAGGTGCAGCTGAAGTCGACTCCCCAAGACATCTGTGCCCAAGAAACATCCTTTGTCATGTTCATTGCAGCTCGCAACGTGGCGGTGCACAATACACGTACACGAACTCGACTGGCCTTCATTGCTTTCGTGCGTTACAAGTCACCCACCGAGCACGGAACAGCTACCACCAACACTTCCGGCACATCCATCCCAGCATCACAGGTACCGAGGAGAAATGAACACCCCAGCAATCTTCTCATCCTCCCTGCGCCAGCGTGCGGACCAGGATCGATCACGATGTAGCAATGGAGCCCGAACCCCGCCAACCACGGCGAGACATGGTTTGTATCTCGTCAGTCACACGAGCATAATACAGCCACATTTCCGTCCATTGGCAGAACGTGGTGCACTCGTCGTGACAGATGACCATTGACAATGTTCAAAGAAGGGGTCGACATCAAAGAGACGGCCCGGCCAGCGACGCCACCGGATGTGGTGATTGAGCAGCACGAGGATGTGTACGTCGTTGTTCATCGTCAACACCGTGGAAAGCTAATGGCTCTCACAGGGAGGAGAAACTCGAAGTGACGGCCGAGGAGAAGGCCAAGCTGAAAGAAGGACTCCAAGACATCACGCTCGAGCGCACAATCAAGATCATCAAGGAGCTCGTATACATGCATGAATCCGATCAGAACTTCTCTGGAGAGACGTTGAATTCGATGAAAGACTTTCTTGCCAATCCGCCAGTCGACGACGTACCGGAGAAGAATGAGACGCTCCGTTTGATGAAGCTCGAGGCTCTTTTGGCCACGGAGAATTCGCCCTATGCCGAAGTTCGTGCCGTCGCCGACCCCACTGACGATCCGGATATGCCGTGTTCGACTCTGCGAGCATGGTTTCTTGGCATCATCTTTTGTTGCTTTGGAGTCTTCATCGACACTCTGTTCGCGTTCCGTTACCCCAATATAAGCGTCAGCGCCAACGTCGCGCAGCTGGTGGCTTATCCCGCGGGAACATTCCTTGCTCGTGTGCTGCCGAAGTGGAGCTTCACGATTCGCGGTCAAAAGTTCGAATAGAACCCAGGCCCATTCAGCGCGAAAGAGCACATGATGATCACCATCATGGCTAACGTTGCCTACACTTCGCCGTACACGGTCGGAATCATCCCAGTGCAAGCTCTACCACAGTATTTCAACATGCCGTTTGCTCGGGATAGAGGATACCAAATCTGTATCTCGCTCGCCGTCAACCTTTTCGGCGTCGGACTGGCTGGCGTGCTCAGACGATTCCTCGTGTATCCTTCGATCGCCATCTGGCCAATGTCTTTGCAATATGTCGCGCTGATCAAGGCCTTCCACTCGGAAACAGACGAGCCTGTGAGAGGTCCGCTGAAACGAGTATACACCTGGTCTCGAGAGAAGATCTTCCTTTGGGCGACCTTGTTAATGGGCGTGTATTTCGTGCTGCCCGGGTGAGTGAGGAGATCTTCTGTACGACTGACATATACTTACTTCTGATGTAGATACCTCTTCAGTGCCATGTCTCTCTTTTCATGGATGACCTGGATCTCTCCGTAAGTGCGCTCTGAGAACTTCCCCTCGCAGCCATACATGTTCATTGACCTGAAACGCTGATGTGGCTCAACGCAGCAACAACATCCATCTTGATGCGGTGGCCGGCGTCGCTGGAGGACTCGGTCTCAATCCCTGGCCTACTTTCGACTGGAATCTCTTCACAGCGGCAGGGTACTCGGGACTGTTTCTGCCGACATTCTCCATTGTCAATCAAATAGTGGGAGTGCTCATCGCCGCCGTGATGATCCTCATCATTTGGTACAGCAACGCTTGGCAGACGGGCTATCTTCTCATCAACTCCAACAGGACATTCGACAATACTGGAAGTCGCTTCAATGTCACCAAGATTCTCAACAGCAAGGGATTATTCGACGAGGCCTCCTACCAGCAGTACTCGCAGCCTTGGTTCTCGGCTGGCTATATCGTTTACACCATCTGGTGCTTCGCGTCCTACACTGCTGCTCTGTCGTATGTATACTTCTTCTACCGGCAGACCATCGTGCGCGGCTTTCAAGCCATCTGGCGCCAAGTCCGCGGCAAAGTGGAAGACAGCGAGGTTGAGGAGGACATCCACTACCGGCTCATGAAACGTTACAAGGAGGTCCCGGACTGGCACTATATGGTCCTCTTGATTGTCCCAATTGTCTTTGGCATCGCCGCCTTGACCGGATGGCCAACAGGAGCTAGCGTCGGCGCCTTGTTCTACGGACTGCTCATCCCCGTCATTTTCATCATTCCCATCGGCATCATCCAAGCGGTCACTGGCATGCCCATCGCGATCAACACCTTGGCAGCCATCATCGGCGGTCTGATAAATGCAGGGAATGCCAACGGGCTCATATTCTTCAAGTGCTGGGCCTACATATCCTCGTGGCAAGCACTGGGCTTCCTCAGCGACTTGAAACTGGCACACTATGTCAAAGTGCCTCCGAGAACAGCTTTCTGGTGCCAGATCGTTGCCACCATCATCTTTGCCGTCGTGTCGTCCTTGCAGTTCAACTTCATCATGGCCATCAAGGACGTCTGCACCCCGGACGCTCCGTTTCGATTCACCTGTCCATATCAGACCAGCTTCTTCACCGTCACTCTTTTCTTCCCCGAAGAGGCTCTTCGGACCAGGCCAGCGGTACAACATGATGCTGCTCGGCTTTCCACTCGGCTTCTTCCTCGTCTTCCTCTACTGGCTTCTCCAGAAAAGATACCCACGCTCGTCTTTCGTGCGTCAGATCCACCCGGTCATGCTATGCATGGGTCCCGTCTCGTTTGGTGCGCCCTACAATCTGGCGTTCCATCTACCGAACCTTTACGTCAACCTCTTCTCGTTTGTGTACATCCGGAAGCGATACCTCGCTTTCTGGTCCAAGGTATGTCGCACTCCGTGTGCGAGCTAACGAACGATCATTTGGCTGACAAGTGCTCCTCGCAGTGGAACTATGTCATCAGTGCGGCGTTCTCTTGCGGCATCGCTATCTCTGCGTTGATCATCTTCTTTGCATTGCAAATACCCAAGGATGGCGATCTTGACGTCAATTGGTGGGGCAACATCGTCGTCAATCAAGGCTGCGAGGGGTCAGGAGGCTGTCCGCGACTTGAGATTGGGGACAGTGGTACGTTTGGGCCGGCGTCGTGGTCTTGAGCTGAGTGAGAACCTATCTGCGTTGAAGGTATTGAAAGATACTTGTTCATGGGCTCCTGCTAATCTTGCGCATGTCATTGTTGTAGTACATTTGTGTATCAAGACTTTTGAATCGACTGGTTATCAATTTCCCAGATGATTTAGAGATCTGCTGACTGATTGAGGGCTGAACTACACAGCCACTACTCACACCCACTTCATCGTTATGCACCTAAGCGAATCGACTACTGGACTACGCCCTCCTGACCCCTGCAATCCAAGCCTGCGGGTGACACAAAGAACAGGCGCCGCTGCAGTTCGGCCGCGGCTATGCATGCCAACCAACAGCACTCGCTAGCCATGCAAACCAGCCTTGCTTTCCTTTATCCCATCCAACAGCAAGCGGTCTTAGGGATGTCTCCCAGTCAAGCATTTCGATCGAGCATAGCCATATTTGAGCAAAGTGCCACACGTTGCTGTGATGGAAGTAGTCGGGTCTGCAGTTGGCATCGCATCGCTTGGCATCCAGGTCTGTCAGGGCTTGCTCGACTACTACGACGGCTGGAAGGGCTATCCGACGGACATCACGAGCACGTGCGACTCCATTTCGGACCTTAACAGGACGCTGGCCTTGCTCAAAGCATCGCTAGACGACAAGGATCTGGACCAGGCGAGGGCAGTGCGGGTCAAGGAGTGCCTGAAGTCCACTCAAGGCGATTTGACGAAATTGTCCAAGAAGCTGCAAAAGTTGCAAACCTACCACAAGCCACGAGGCTCTAGACAAAAGGTGTGGACGGAGGTGCAGAGAGCATTGTATCCATTCCGCGCCAGCACTCTTGCGAAGCTACAGGAGATCGCGAGTGAGGTTCTGGACCGACTGAAGTTATCGCTACAAGTCTTGGGGCTCGATGTGAGCATCGCTTCGCAGAAAGCTCTGCTTGTCGTTGCTGCGGATGTCCGAACGACAGCCGTTCGGACCGCGAACATCGAAAGCAAGGTCGGAGACATCTCTGCGCGGTATCAGCAACTGCTCTCCGCGCAAACATCAGATCAATTCAAGAAGATCATAGACTGGCTCTCGCCGCCAGACCCATGGACCAATCATGCCTCGGCTCGACAGAGACATGAACCTCGTACAGGCGCCTGGCTGCTTGATCACAGATCATACCTGGGCTGGAAAGCCGGGGCCACCAACCATATGTGGCTATATGGAAAGGCAGGTTGTGGAAAGACAGTCCTGTGTTCGACGATCATCGAGGATATGCGGCGACACTGCGGCAACTTGTCAAATGTCGGACGTGCCATCTTCTACTTCTCATTCTCCGACGATCGAAAGCAGACATTCAAGGACCTCATTCTTTCTCTGGCTATCCAGCTGGCATGGAAGGAGCCTGGTTTGTCAATGCTGCAACAGGCTTACGGGAGACCGGGTCCGACCAGACTCAGCCACGAGGAGCTCGACAAGATTGTGTTGAGCTCGATTCAGTCTTACGATAGAGTCTATCTGCAGCTGGATGCGCTGGATGAATGTCCTGAAAGCAACGACTTCCGGCAGCAAGTCCTAGACGGATTGGAGAGGCTGTCGCAGCTGGCGTCGAACTTAAAGATATTTGCAACAAGTCGCGAGCTGCGTGACGTTCGCGATGCGATGGACCGTCTCCGTGCAGTCTCATTGCTCATTCCCACTCACGCGGTGGACATTGATATTCAGCGATATGTCTCAACAGCAGTCTCAGATGATCCGAGGCTTGGACGTCTGTCCACAGAGACGAAGGTCTTGATCGAGAAAAGCATCTCGCAGAAAGCGGACGGAATGTATGTATCTGCCATCTGCGCAATGTTGCCTTGTTACTAATGTTTGAGCTCGATCCCAGGTTTCGATGGGCATACTGTCAGCTCCAGGAGCTGAAGAAGCTCAAGGCGACCAAGCCAAAATACGTCAAGGATGCTTTGCTTAGTCTTCCTTCAAGTCTAGACGAGACCTACGAACGGATGCTCACCGGAATTGAAGAGCGCTACCGCGAAGAGGCAATTACGCTACTCCGATGGATCACCTACGCACGGTCGCCATTCACCCTTGGCCAGCTCGCCGAGGTGGCCATTATCAATCCTGCGGGTACCGGAAGCGTGGAGTTCAGCGAACGCGGTGACCTCGAAGATACGCTGGATATCCTCACTGGCCTAGTCACCGCGACGGGACATGACGAAAGCGTCCACTACGACCGAATCGCAACTGGACTTGTACACAAGGGCACCAAGATCCGACTCGCCCACTTCACGGTGCAGGAGTACCTCGAATCGAAGCGGATCATCGATAGCAAGGCGAAGGAATTTTACCTTGAGTATGGTGCATGCCATAGGTTCCTGGCACATAGTTGCTTGACGTATCTGGAGCACTACAGCGCGAGCGACCAGAAGGACAGACGAAACTTTCCAATGTTGAGCTACGCCAGGACATTCTGGGTTCATCATTCATCATTACATCAAAGCGAGGACGTGAGTCGCGAGGTCCGTTTCCTGTGTTCTGAGGAATGCATGAAAGACTGGCTACGGTCTGGAGGCGAGCTGGACAGCGCACGAAATCTGGAAGGTCGCATCACGTCAGCGCTCTACCTTGCGAGCTTCTATGGGCTCGACCATGTTGTGAGTGCATTGTTACGGAATGAAGCCATTGTCAATCCACGGGAAGGAAAGCTCTGCGACGCCCTGTGGGGCGCATCGGTGAGAGGCAATGACAAGGTAGTGCGAATATTAATCGACGCGGGAGCAGTCGTTGACGCCAAGAGAGAAGATCATCGCAACGCGCTGGATGCGGCATCAACGGAGGGTCACGAGAAGATAGTGCGGATGCTCATCGATGCGGGAGCTAACGTCAACGCCATAGGGGCAGGCGGCGGCAGCGCGCTACAAAATGCATCAATCGAGGGTCATGAAGTTGTGGTGCGGATGCTACTTGACGCCGGAGCGAATGTTGACGCCAGAGGGAAGGTTAATGGCAACGTGCTGCAGGCGGCGGCCATCGAGGATCATGGAAAAGTAGTGAAGACTCCTATCGACGCAGGAGTCAATCTCAACGTCAACGGAGGCGATTATAGCAATGCGCTGCAGGCGGCATGTGAAGGCGGCCACACTAAGATAGTGCAGATGTTGTTGGATGCCGGAGCGGACATCAATGCGCAGGAAGGGCGGTACGGGAACCCGCTTCAGGCAGCATCAAACAATGGGCACGCGGAAACAGTGCAGGTGCTGCTGGACACTGGTGCAAAAGTCAATGCTCGGAGTCGGGAGGGCTGCGCGATACATTCGGCCTCGTATGAGGGACACGCGAGCGTCGTACAAATATTACTCGAAGCAGGCGCGGATCCCGACGCTCTGGATCGGTGGGAAGGCATCGCGCGGGCTCCTGAAGACTGGTCCACTACCCCGTTGGAGGCGGCAGCCAGGTGGGGACACGAGGAGATTGTGCGGCTCCTTATAGACGCCGGTGCAGATGTCAACATCCGGTTCGAGAGGACGAAGTACCGCAGCGCACTGAACGCGGCAGAAGGCAACGAGACGATCAAGCGGATGCTCATCGATGCGGGAGCAGTGCAAGAAAGTGATCAGCTGGATGGTTAGCGGTAGTGTCGGAAACTGTTGGAACCGCAATGAAAAAGTGGTCCGCCGACCTTGTCGCCAGCGGTCATGATGCTGCAGTTCAGTACCTGGTCGATCGGAAGACTGGATTTGAATCGTCCTCGCACAGTCTGCTCCGTGGAGCAAAGATAGGTCCTTTCTGGTTTCGATGTGTCCTGGATGAGAGAAATTTCGTTCTGCTGTTCGAAATCTTGCAGGTACGGACAGTCCTCGGTACAGATCATAGCCGTATCCGTTGGAGTGAGAGTCGTCGTCTCCACGATCGCTATTGCCTATTGTTACTCCTCTCATACGCCTTTGGAATCGATGAAGTGAAAAGTCCGGCCCTCAACGCGAGCCGAACAAGTCAGCAGAGGTAAAGAGACTGCTCAAAATAAACATGGTCGTAGATTGAAGGCATGGGGTATTCTGCAACTCGACATTTTAGCCACCCAAAACTGTGAATCACATGCGACATACCGCGGCCGCGATAGATCTCAGTCCGCGTCCACAGGGTCCCAATCTGCGTACAGAAAAAGTCAGCATGCCTTGGTAGGGATGCATCCACATTCGCCAAGGTGAAACATACCAGTGACCAGATACTCGTCCAACCCTTCCAGCCTTTTTACCTCTTCCTCCTCCAATTGCCATCCGCCGACACTACAGTTCTCCTCCATCCTTTCCTTGTTCACACTCTTCGGTAATGGACAATATCCCTTCTGCAGACTCCATCTCACCATGACTTGTGCTGGCGTCGCGTCATGCTTGCTTGCGAGCTCTAGCAGCACAGGGTGTTTCATCCGTAGAGCCCGTGCAAGCGGTGCGTAGGCTTGAATCGTGATGTCGTTTTTTTGACAGTATGCTGTGAGTGCAGGCCGTGTGTTAAAAGGATGCACTTCCAGCTGGTTCACGAGTGGTTTGTGCCGCGGCTTCGAGGCGAGCAGTTCCTCGATCTGGTTGTCGTCAAAATTGGGTTGTTCAGGGCAGCTCTTGGCGGATATTTTTGCAGACTGGATTGGAAGTATGTTGGCATTGATTTTGCGCGACTTACATGTTTCTCTCCATAATTACTCACACCACCCATTCTGCACTCTCCCTCCTCAATCGCATCCTCCACCGCCCTCCAGCTCTCTTCCCTCGCCTGTTTCCCTCCATACGGACTATGCACCAGCAATAGATCCACATAACCCAACCCACACTCCTTCACACTCTGCTTGATGCTCTTCCTGACCGCATCATACCCCTCATTACTTGCGATTTTCGTGGTATAGTGAATTTCTTCTCTTTTGACGTCTGGGTTCGCTGCCAGGAAGGAGAGGATCGAGGACCCGACGGCGCGCTCGTTGTGGTACATTTGCGCAGAGTCAAAGGCACGGTAGCCGATTGCGAGGGCGGATGAGACGGCGGTGGAGGCTTCGTTGGAGGTCATGAGGTAGACTCCGAGGTGCAGAGAGGGGATGGAGAGGTTGTTGGCGAGGGTGATGCGATCGGTGAGGGCGGACTTGGAGGAGGCCATCTTGAGGAGGTGTGCGGTCATGAAACGGGAGAGGGGAAAGGAATGTGGTGTAGAGAGAGGATGTGCAGCAGAGAGGAGGAGGGAGGAGTCATTGGATCCAATATGAGAGTGAATTGGCTGAATGGGTGAGGTTCCTCGGAAGGTCCCACATGAGGCATGACGTCTGCCGCTTACCTACCTTTCGGCCGGTCTATTGCGATGGACGGTTTCGTGGTGTGTTTTAGGCATGGCGGGTGGTGGGAATCTTACGGGCAGCGTTGAAGGGATGCGACATGGTCCAACCTGGATGGAGGAGGAGGAGAGAGGTGGAAGAGGCTGACTGGGTGGGGAGTTGTTGTTGTTGTTGTCGTCGTTGTTGTTTCTTTTCCCACCCTCGACGACAAGATTCCTGCTGGGAATGGCACATGGCATCTGATCTCGTGTCCCCTCTCTCGGAGCTTGGAAGTGGGATTGGTGGAGACGGGAGCTCCTCTGGTCACTCTGGTGGACAGCCGGACCAACGGCCGGTTCCGACGTGGACGACGGGGAAGTTCTGGCGCGAGTTCGGCCATTTCACATGCGCGCGACATGCCTGCACTACTCCGTACTCGCACATTCGACAACACTCACGTGAAGCAGAGTGGACGAGAGGACGTATCGTATCCCTACACATCGAGTCGCTCAGTAGGTCGACCAGTCTTCCCTGTCATTCCCGCGATCTCACCATAAGGATATATGGAAGCAGCTTCGTGCAGAATCAATGAGTTCATGATTGATCCATCCCAGCTAGCTTCACAGCCATTGTACCACCGTCGAGAGACAGATGCACATTGACGTCTACTGTCCCTTTTCCTCTGATTGACAACAACGACGGCGGGAAAAACGACCATTACGATGGACCACTCCTACCAACCAAGCTACCAGTCCTTCAATCCCTACACCACAAACTACAACCCCGGCCGCCATCCCTCCAACGACGACAGCAATCCTCCACAGTACAGTCAACACGCCTCTTCCTCCTCTCGCCCACCTGTCGACTCCGCTCCATCCACCTCCCTCATCTCGCCCTCCTTCGACATCCTCGAATGGCACCCAGCCTACCAATCCTGCCAACGCTACTTCCTCGATCACGCGCAACACGATCCCGGAACACAAGCCGTATGCGCTTTGATCAACATTAGACTGCCCTTCCAATGGCTAGGAAGTCCAGTCACGTCATCTAGCCAGTCCAGTGGTGGAGGGGCATCGGCAGGAGGAGGAGGAGGACCGGGACAACGCAGTTCGTCACACAGCGGAGTAGCCTCCGGCAGCTCAAACCACGCATTCACATTCTCCTCCGGCAACGGACCCTCCAATATGCGTCTGAATCCCTCTCCATCACGCGCTGCAGGCCTACCGATCTTCGTCTCACCCATACCCTACATCCGCCGATTGATCGTGACTGGCTTCGACAAACCTCCCATCCTACACGGTTTCTTCGGCGACGACTACGTCAAAGGCATCATGCCACATGTGGAGTGCGAGAGGAGGAACTACCTATTCGCGGCGAAAAGTGGCGGGTGGAGGAGTTGTAAGCGGGCGTATGATGTCGGGTCTGGAGGTGGTGTTGGCGGTGGTGCAGGTGGTGATGAGACGGTGCCGTTCATGAAGGCGTTGAAGGATGTGCCGGCGGAGGAGGTAAGAGCGGCGGAAGCGGATTGGTCGAGGTGGTTGGGTATGGAAGATTGGATGGTCGGTGAGGATATTACTGAAGTGAAGAGGGAGAATCAAGGAGATGAGATGGAGGGAGGTATTAGGGGTGGACATGCGGAGAGGATGAACACACGGCAGGACGGGAGACATCATGGCGAGGAGAGCAGCAGTCGGGCGGGAGCTGGGATGGAGCATTATCGGTCGCATTCATGAGGCGTTATTCTCCGATATGACTGCGCCGCGGTAGTGGAGGGGCTCGACCGGATGGAGAACATGTGCGATGCCATGTCGAAACGCGTGATGTTCGCCGACTCGAGGTCTTGCGAAGCCTCTAGGAAAGGCACAGCGAAGTACTACGACAGCATGATGGTGTACAGGACGGGAGCCAGACAGTTCGCGTTGGTTATCCAACCAGTAGATCTTGGTAAGATGAAGTCGTTTACGCCGTTGAGAGTACACTTATTTTATCGCCGGCCGACCTGCTTCAACATGTGAGCTTAGTAAGTGCTCTTCTCGTCGGGAGCTTCCAATCTTGCCATCCTTGCTCTCTCTCTCCCCGCCATCTCTCCAGCCTCACCTCCGAGTCCTTCCAACTTCGGTTTCTACCTTTTCTCACTCGATTCGATGCGATGGCAGCATGACACAGGCCGGCAGGCGCACTGCACTGTCTGTACGTGCATCCTTGTCAATATCATGTAGGTCTTCGCGCCATTCACATTTCTCTCACTTTCCACTCTTCTCACTTTCAAACACGCGTCGCTTCGCCGCAGCCTGTGATCACCCGACGGCAGTCCTCATCCGCAGTGATACACACGTCGCACGACATCTGCTGGATTGTAAATACCACAGTCCGCAGCGAATACTTCGAACCGACCTTGCCTTCACTGCGCGACAGACTGACAATCCCGCTGCGGCTCGATGAAAGCGACCATCAACTGGCTGGCTCTGCCAACGACTTTACTTGCAGTCATATGCCCGCAAGCATGCGGCTTCGAAGAGCTGCAATTGCCGCGCAACGAGCCTCGGGCGGAGTTACATCACGATCACGAGGAGATTCTCAAGCGCGAGGTGGAAGCTGAGCAGAGGCTGAAAAGAGAGATACCACTTGGAATGAAGAAGATGGGTGTAGATGCAGGAGAGAAGTTCTTCTTGGATTATTGGGAGTTCAAGGGGATGCATGAGGGAAAAGGTCAAGAGCTGAGCGGGAACGCATCTGGCAAAGCGGAGTTGCAGCAGGCTGTTGCGATGCATAAGCAGTATGAGAAGAGAAGATCTTGGAACTTGCTTGGGAGAGATCTCTTTGCCAGAGATTTTCGATGTCCAGGAATGACAGAGAGATGCAGCAGTATTGACTCTGACCTCTGCTGTGGCGTTGGACAGACCTGCATCAGTACCTCAGAAGGCGTGGGCTGTTGTCCGGCCGGAGCAACTTGCGGTAACGACATCGCAGGGTGCAATACCGCAGCAGGATACACAAGCTGCCCCAACAGTCCAAATGGAGGCTGTTGCATCCCTGGAGCATCCTGCCTCGACATTGGATGCGTCTTCTACGGCACTGACACGGTCGTGGTAGCGCCCGCTACTCCGTCGACTACATCCCGTCCAGCACCAAGCCCCTCACCAACGACAGTCACAACCGACCACACGCAAATCGTGCTCGTCACAGTCTCCGAGTCCGGCTCGGTCTACACCACGACGGTCGTCTCTGCGACCACCGTCACCATCCTCCCGTCCTCAGTCTCTCCCGCATCGTCTCCTAGACCCACGACTTCCACCTCGGCGACAGCAATCCAACCCGTCCGACCCAACAGCAGCGCAACTTCGACGCCTACCTCCCGGCCGCCCGTCTCAGGCTGCCCTACCGGCTTCTACATGTGCTCGGCAGTCTACCTCGGCGGCTGCTGCCGCGTCGATCGCAAATGCGACACGACTTCCTGCCCGTCTACCGCAACCACAAACGTCGTTGAAACCAATGGCGTGACGGTCGGGGTAGCTGCTACCGCAACGGATGGAGCGGGGCGGGCGTTGACTGGCAGGTGTGCGAATGGCTGGCAGAGTTGTGCGCCGAGTCTAGGGGGTGGATGTTGTCCTACGCAATATGCTTGTGGGATTGAAAGCTGTGGCGCGACGACTGCGGGTGGAGAGGGGACGGGTAAGGTGGCGCCTAGTGAGGGAGCGATGGTGATCCTCAGGTGGGGCTGCCTGGCTCTGGCGGGAAGTGTTGGAGTCGTGATGATATTGCTTTGAGGGAAGAAGCGACGACTTGGTCGGAAAAGAATCTGGGATCTATGAGAGCATGCTTTGGAATATGGGCTATGATATGGAGTCTTGGGCCCGCATTTGAGATGTATATGAGCATATCACCGCGATGTGAAGCTTCTTCACCTCATGTTATCAGACCAGCGTGAGAGCGTTCTGCCTTCACTTTCGCTATGATTCGATATGACGTCTGCGTCGAAACACAGCAATCTCCTTCGTTTGTCACTTCTTCGTGGCACAGGATCGTCCAGCTAGGATCTGGAAAGGCTATCACAGCGAACACTCCTCTCTTCCGATCATGTCGATGCTGTCGACTTCTCCTGCGGTCAGTTGCGATTACGCTGCAAGATATGATCAAGACCTTCTCAGAGACCGTACAGTCTCTCCTATCCGGCCCGCCATATCTCGCACATTCCAACAAGCATCACTCCTTCCTGATACAGCTTCACTTTCACATGCTCGAGCGGCGGGGCGACGCCTTAGCTCGACTCCTGCAATAGCGGGTAGAACCTTGTATTAGTGGGGTAGACAATTTTCGATTGGCCGAGTCGCGAGATAGCTCCAACTTTCACTCTCCATCGAACACTCGTCACTCCACTTGCACTCGAACAACATCACCAACACAACAGCCATATCGCCTCCGCCCTCCGCCCTCCGCCACTGCCACCGCCGACGCCGCCATCGCCTACCATCTTCGCAGCACCAGCATCGTTTGCTTTTTGGAAGCATTGTACTAATTCCTCCTCTAAAATAGTGATATTCTCGGTCACCTGCAACTCACTCTCGCACATGGAGCGCCGCCGCGGCTGCCGCTATTGCACGTGAGATGAACTCGTCGGGTGACGAGAAATCACAAGCACCCGCGCCGACCACCGTCTCCTCCTCCTCCTCCTCCTCTCCGACCTCTCGCTCCGCCACCTCTCCGCCGACCGCGCCAACCGCGGCGACCTCCTCCCCTCAAGATGCCTCGCGCCCAGGAAGCATCCTCAGCTTCAACCCCTCCCCAGAAGTTCAAGAGATGGCCAAGCAATACAAGACGGAGCTAGCAGCCTGCAGCTCGAGCATGGTCGCCACAACAATCGCCTACCCCCTCGACTTCGTCAAATCACGCATGCAGGGCTACCAAATTGACTACAAGACCGCCGCAAGAGATGCATACCAGAAAGAAGGATTGCGCGCGTTCTGGCGTGGCGTCGTTCCTCCAACAATCAGCATAGCCCTCGTGCGGACCTTCTCGTTCCGAATGTACCAGGGTACGAAGTATTACCTCGACCAGCGTTTCTTCGAAATGAACGGCCGCAGTCCGCTTGTTCTCGCCAACACACCTGGACGATTGCCAACATGGGATACCATCGCATGTCATGGAATAGCAGGCGCGGGAGCGGGAGCTTTCGTGACGTTCTTGTCTTGCCCTTTTGAGCTGATGAAGCTTAATGCGCAATTAGCTGGAAAAGTCGCGCGGGACAAGGCGATACTCGAGGCGAAGGAGAAGGCTGGCAAATCTCATACGGAAGCGAAACAAGCTGGGAAGAACAATAACACGGGACACATCGTTTCGAAGGAGCCCAAGATCAAAACACCAGGTTCTCTCGTCCTTTTCAGCCGGCAATTGAAAACCGGTGGTTACAAACGCGCCTATGCCGGCTTCCGACTACA
Source organism: Zymoseptoria ardabiliae STIR04_1.1.2 (assembly GCA_000223765.2). NCBI lineage: Eukaryota > Fungi > Ascomycota > Dothideomycetes > Mycosphaerellales > Mycosphaerellaceae > Zymoseptoria > Zymoseptoria ardabiliae. The sequence continues at coordinate 6,455 of AFIV01000449.1, read as the reverse complement.
TCTGGCCCGCGACATTCTCGGGACAGGAATGTACTTCTCCACGTACGAGACGGTCAAACAGACTCTGAACAACTTTCCCGGCGCTGGCCTCAATGGTGGCATCGCCGTTCCTATCGCAGGAGGACTTTGTGGCATGACTAGCTGGGCGGTTGTATGTTGGAGATGTATACAGACGTCGTCGAATTAAGACACTGACACTTCATCAGATCATCCCCATCGACACCGCCAAGACAACCTACCAGAAAGCCCGCCTCGCCGCCGCCAAAGGCGTCCACGTTCCAATGCCGCACCTCAACTACTTCAAGCGCGCATCTTATCGTGGTATGCGATTGAAGAGCATGGACGACCCTCTCTCAAGCACTGACGATCACTCTCAGGTCTCGCTGTCTCATGCATGCGAAGCTCTCTCGTCAACATGATCTTCTTCAGCATCTATGAGTCCGCAAAGACATCAATCGATCGTTTCGTTGGCGATGAGCTCGACTGAGCCGTCGAAGGAATGGCAGCATGTACTGCGGCAAGGGATAGGCGTACCGGTGGGGTCTGTTTCTTTCAACTGTTTCATGGAGTCGCGCAGCCTTTTCTTCTTTCCTGTTTTCTGTTTCCTGTTTTGTTTCAATGGAGTCGGCGAATGGAACGAACCACAACAGCATGAAACGCGAGCGCGGACGCGAGCGAGGGTGGAAAAAGGACCGCTCAAACACGAGAATACGGCAGCAACGACGAGGAGTCTGGTCATCACGGGGGAAGCGGACTGCTTCACACGGCGATGAAAAGAGGAAGCACAGCAGCGGAGTTTTTTGTTCATAACTGATTTTCTTCGCGGATGGCGAAACGCGAAACAACAACGGAGAGCGAATGCATGCACCCCTACGGTCACCAAGCGCTGGATGGTCGGGTGGGTGTCGTTTTAGGCTAGTTCTGCACAGAGGCGCAGAGGGAATGGCCTTGCAGAGCACTAGGTTGAAATGTGAAAAAAAGTCTTCTACAACGAAGACACGCAGTTCCTATTGCCGCTCAACGTCAACAGGCGATTGTCTCCTACAGCCTGCGAATGTATGCCATGGTCTCGAAGCCTACAGGGACTTTCTGCGGTGGTATCAAAAACCGTCCAGACTGTCTGCGACTATCGCACGACAAGTCGTACGCGCTGAAAATGGTGTGTCGGAATTGTATCGAAGATGTGTGTATAGATCCCGAGAAAAATCGCTCCGAGCAAAACAAGTGCCGTGCCCATCTCATCTACACGTGCCAAAATTTCCACGCCGCCCAAATCCGACACTGCCAGTCCCGTCCGTCACATAACCCCCCTTTTTTTCCCAAAAAGTCCTGTTACTCCGCCAAACCCGAACCCGAACCCAAGTCGAAAGAGATCTCATCGTTCAAACCGCCGTACTCCTCCCCTCGGCCACCAGGACTCCATCCGACACACTCCTCACACTCGCCCTCTCCTCGACATCCGCATTCACGACCCTCAACCTCGTCTTCGGCACCGTGAACAACACCTGCACGTCCCTCATCTGCGCCGCGTCTTCGACGTCCCACTCCGCTTTGGCCTTCGTCTCGCCCGTTTTCCGGATCGTCGTGCGTCTTCGTCCAACTCCCGAAGAGGGATGACTGCTCGCCGCACTGGTCGTCGTGCTCGAAGTGTTGGAACGGGTGGGGTGTCCCCAGTCTCCCGTGTCGAAGAAGACGTCCTCGGCTCGGCCGCTGCCGACGGTCTCCGCCCAGTCTTTTCGCCCGCGTTTTCGCTTCAAGGCCGCGAGTTCGGGACCGTCGGAGACTGTTCTTCTGGGACCGGCGACACCGCTTGAACCTGCGCCGTTCGGACCTCCGTAGCCTTTGCCTGGACTGCTGTTCGCACTCCGCCTGACGTTGTCGTGATATGCTGCGATGCGGTCCACCGCACCGTCGGGGTCATTGAGGACTTCAGACCCGCCAGCCGTGAAGGAGAATGTGCGAGACCCAGCTTCGCCGCTGATGGCTGTCAACGCCCTCCTCAAACTGCCCATGAACGTCGGTTTTGCCCTTCTCGTGGTGGAATCCACAGGCACAAATGACGTCGATGATGGTCGATTCGGCTTCCCATTCTGTACGGCGGCCAGGGCGCGGTTGTACGGATCGTCACGCATGGCGCCCGAGGAGTGTGAAAGAAGGGTGGAGTTCTGTTCGGCCGCTGGAAAGTATGGCTTCTTCGTGCTCGTGGAAGAACGGTAGGTTTCGTACGTTTTGTTGCGGCTGTTGAGAGGAGGAGGGAAGTGCGATGCTGATGAACCAGCATATTTAAGTGGTCTTTCAACTGTTGATTTAGCAGGAGGCGTCTCTCTTGCAGCACCCCAAAGCGCGTTGCTAAGCAGTGTCGCAGCTGTTGTCGACAATGTGCGGGTGAAGCTCGTTCCCGTACCACTCGTCGCAGATCGATGGCTCTGATCGCTCAAAGTGGAGGATGTACGGTCGTCGGTACGCGTCGGAGAGTTCCGTCCAGTGGAGAAAGGATCTGATGAAGAGTACGATGAAGGAGCGAGTTCGAGGCCTTCGATCATGGTCCAGTTCATGCTACCATCTGCTTCGGCTGTCAAAGGTCTCCGGGTTGGAGTACCAATCCGCAACGCTGGAGGTGTGGGTGATGGAGGCGAGGAGGGAGGATGACTTCCAAGAGGATTGGGAGACTCGGCGGGATCGGCGAAGGGATTGGACTCAATGGGCGAGTAGTCGCCGCCTGAGCGAACGGGTTTTCGAAGAATGGGTGCTGCCGCTGTGAACGGATTCACGCTGGGGCTTCTCGGCGAGTCCGTGTCGTCTTCATCTTGTCTTTCCAGGATGGGATGAATACCAGCGGCATTTCCACCTCTCGGATCGTTGACATGATGGTAATTGTAAGGACGAGAGATCATGTTCTTCCTCGTTGATCCCATTTCCAGCCGTGGCGTGTTGTTGAAGAACATTCCCATCGACCCTCCGGCGTGGCTCATTTCAGGCCGACCGTGCTCACCGCCACGGGCCGCCCAAGGATGCCCGCCTCTCCCATCAACTCCTGCGCCGAGGTTCGGCGAGTGCAGCGTCGCGTAGGAGCTGTCGGCCGAAGCGCCCATCACCAGCTGCCTCGCTCGCTGTTCCCGTATCCGACGTAGTCGACGCATATACCAGAAGTAGAAGGCGACCAGCAGTGCAAGAACAATGATTCCAACTCCCAGTCCGACGCCGAGTCCGGTCTGCTGGGAAGTCTTGGAGAGACGATCTTTGCTGGAAGCCTCGCCTGGGTTCTTGCTGGGGGTGAAGCTCGCCGGGAGGTCGTACGAATCCACCCAGGTGGAAGAGGTCGTGTTGTAGAGGAGAACATTCTGGCCGCCAACGCCTCCTGCTCGCTTCTGCTTTCTCATCATCCTTCGCGAAGAAGACGTCGCCGATATTTGATATCCACCAGCCACCATCATGACTCCACCGGGTAACATCACGGCGCCATGTCCATAAACTCCACCTCCATCGTCAATCCCAAATCCAGTCTGACTCGGCACACTCCATGTCCAGGCCAGCGATGCATCCCCTCCGTATTCTGCTCCCAGGTTCAGCACCGCGAATTGTGGCGATGCCGGAGTATTCACATCGCCCACCCATCCTCCCAACACGTATATCCTCGTTCCATCCTCTGAAAGCACAGCCGTGTGTCCTGATCTCGGCTCGATCGCAGTCGCCGTCTGTCGCATAGCCAAGTCCGTCTTTACACCCGTCGGTTGCTGCACAGCGACAAAACTCCAGGCTTCTTGAGGAAGGGAGTACACCGCGACCTGCGACGTGTTGAGGAACGCCGCGGGAGTGTGACCACCAATCAGCAAGAAGTCCTGCTGTGTCGTCTGCGCTTCACCCGTAGCGTTGATCGAATACGTTGCAATGAGAGGCGTCATGGAGAAGCCTGCTTCCGTGACCGGTGGAGCGCGGGAGGACACGGCTGCAGCATCGTAGCTTGTGAGGCCTGGTTCCGGGGAAAGCGAGAGCATTGCGTTGGAATATGATGCGGCGGACTGCCATGTGGAAGCGGTGGAGTTATCGTAGGGACACATGCCGCCGAAATGGTAGAACGACACCGCGGCGCCCATGTTGGAGGAGAAGGGTACCGCATGGCCGAGGAAGCTGATGCCATTTGGAGGAGACGATGGTGATGTCGTGGAGTATTGCTTCCAGCTTCCGTCTGCCGAAGAGAATCGCCAGATGGTGGTTGAGCTGGCACCAGCCGTACAGTCTCCTGTCAAGACTGTGATGTTGCCAAAGATGTCCACAACGGGTGTGTATGATACCAGCGCCTCGTTCGAGAGGAATGGCAGTGACTCATCCACAGTCATAGGGTCCAGTCCTGCAGTCGCAAAAGACTTGCTGATATCCACCACTTGCAGACTCGCCTGTCTAGCATCGCTCCCACTCGGCTGAAAGATGTACACTTGTGTCGAGTTCGGTGCCACGAGGATTCGAGTGGGATTGTATGGTAGGGGAGGATTTGCGGCGGCCCGGATGAATGTGCCTTTCGAGAGGAGAGCCAGCAGACTCCATGGTCGGCGATGTTGTCTCATGGAGATTGACGTTGTGGTGGGGGTATGGAGATGTATATATTTCCTGTCGTCCTTTGGGGTCGCAATCGTCCTACAGCAGCACCATCTCTTTCATGTCGCGCATGTGCGCCGTGTGCCCTCGTGGGTGTACACAACAGATCGATTGTAGTGGTCGGTCGTCGGTCGGTCGCAGAAGAAGAGAGGCCTCGAGAGCTGTTGGTCGTTGCACAGAGACCAAGACCAAGACAGAGGGTGCTTGAGTGATTGATCCCGCACGGTTGTTGTTGTTGTGGGATGCGTGAGAGAGGCGGGGCAGAGTGAGATTGGGGACCAAGTTTCGAATATTGAAGAGGTCGGAGAGATGACCGCTACATGCATGGGTGGGATGATGGACTGCATGAAGATGTACCAGGCAGGATATTGGGGGCGATGCAGGAATAACAAGATCGAAGACCAGCCACCACCATATGCAGAGAGAGAGAGACGAGAGACGAGAGGGTGAGAGTTGATTCCCGGGAGGATTATCTTCCACATGATACCTAATCAACAAACCCCCACCATTCGCAAACGCCTCCAACCAAGTACCGTACCAACAAGCCCCGACGCGGATGCTCTCCCGTCCATCTCGTGGTCGGTCCGCGGTCGGTCTTCACGGCAGACACCTCAGGCTCTGCAATAATCTCAACGATAGTCTAGCACGTCGACTCAAAACCACCCGACGAAACGACGAATGATGATCACCAGTGAAAGAAGAGGAAGATCCCGCCATCTTTTTGTTGGTCAGTGACGATGCAGGGTTGCAGGGTTTCAGCTGGAGGTCGTTGCCATGGGAGACGAGAATGGGGGACTCGGCTTGCGCATAGAACTAACTACATATGGCGGATCCGGGATGCGCGAACCGATGGGGAATACAGTACAGCCATGTACACCACGGAAAATTGGGTCATGGGTTGCAATCAATGCTGCATGGTCTGGAACTTCGAATCCTTCAAAACGACGCGCGTGCGCTTTTTGATTCAGATCCGTCAGATGATGATGGAAGGCCTCATGGCGCCGCGGGCTCAAATAATGGACTTCTGCTCGATACACGGTGTTGAAATCTGCCCCGAGGCCGCCGAGTGGTAGACCAGAGAGACCTACCTCCCCGTCGCTGCAAAAACCCCAACAACGTCGTCGTCCACGCCGTGCCCGACCCTTCTTCACACACGTTGCCCACCAACAGCAAGGAACCCGCTCCAGCCAGACACATCGACATCGCACTCGCGGAGTGTAGGGGATCAAAGTCCAACATTCATCATTGTCCCTCGAAATTCCGTGTTCTAGCAAGGGCGCTGCAAGTCGCATCATTCAGCACACAACACTCGTCGATGGAACCATGTCGCGTCAGAAGAAGAAGTACAGTCGCGCAAACTCACATAGCCAGGAGGTTGCCGACAGAGCGTGAGCACCGACGTTTCCCCGGCAGTAATCGGTGGCGAAATGTTCGCGAAGCTCAATGGGCCGTTCGCTGTTCGGGATGCAGATTTCCTGCGCGTGCAAACCACCCTCGTCGCAACAGAGGAAAGGGTACCATCCCGTCCCGCATCTGCTGCGTTTCTCGACGGCCGGAAGACCGATGGCGGTGGCGGATGCTAGGCCAATCAGGCCGAGAGAGAGGGCGAGAAGGTTCATCGTCTCGAAGCACGGGTAGGACCAGACCTGAAGAGCAGGGATCGACTCTGGTGCGTGATTAACGATTATCACGCACCATTCCTTGGCGTGTTTTTGGTGTGTAATGTTCGTGACGTTCGTAACGATTTGGTGCTTAAACTACTTTAGGTATATAGTATTAGTATAACCTATAAGGACCTAACTATCCCTTAACCTATAACCCTCCTTCTATCGAAGCGGGTATTTACTCGCCTACTATCTCCT